>SJYC01038242.1:0-62810 GCA_006408675.1 Madoqua kirkii
TACAGGCTGTGCATGGAATGCAAGCTCTGAGCCTGTGTTTATTGTCAGCACTGGGCTCCCTGACCAAATCAGATGTCCAATTAGAGCTGCATATTGGAAAGTCTGGGCTGAAGAAAGAGCCAGCTGCCAATATGGCACCAGGAAGCAGTCCTTCTGGAGTTTCTGTGGACCAGCTGCCAGGCTGCCACCACCCATAAACACTGATTGGAAAGTCAGAAATGTTGCTCTCGATTGCACTGGAAGATGCTGGATCTCAACTGTGGGGCATGGGCTGCAATGCCAAGTGGTTTTCTCAGAAAAGTGCTGCCTTTGGACCTCTGTTCCATTGTGTGTGTGTGTGTGTGTGTGTGTGTGTGTGTGTGTGTGTGTGTGTGTGTTTACCTATTACTTCCAGCTCTGCTGCGTCTTCACTGCGCCTGTGCGGGCTTTGTCTCTCTGCGGCGAGTGGGGGCCACTCTTTGCAGCGGTGCAGGAGCCTCTCTTGTTGCAGAGCCTAGGCCCTCGGCACGTGGGTTCAGCAGTCACGGAGCACAGGTTCTGTTGCTCCACGGCATGTGGAATCTTCCTGGACCAGGGTTCAAACTTGTGTCCCCTGCACTGGCAGGCAGATTCTCAATCACTAGCCCACCAGGGACGTCCTTGGACCTCTGTCTCTTAAGATACAGGATGGGTTTGCAGGGTTTTTCAACAAGAGTTACGGGCATCTCAGTAATATGATGATAATGGCAATACTAAGAACTAGGAAAAAACTTGTCACAGAGCCAACAAAACCCACTCGGGCCACGGTATTTTCTAAAGCCCCTCAGGGGTGGGATCTGCCCTGGTGAGAGCCCCTGCTAGGATGTGGGCGCTTTCTTGGACCGGGCGATCCCTTCTCCTCTGTGGGTGAGCTGCCTCTTTCTCCCGGCAGGCACACCAGAGAGGACAGTAGGGTGAAAAAGGGGTATGGGCTTGGTCCAGGGTGGGAGGCAGCAGGAATAAGGTCCTCCGAGGAGGAAGGAGGTGAGGCTGCCTGTACTCAGCTGCTGAAGAGCGGCAGTGGGGATGTGGGTGCTGGGACATCAGGAGGCCTGGGCTCTGCTTGCTCTGAGGCGCCTAAGGGACCTGGACAAGTCATCTGTTTCACCCGGGAAAGAGGTTCCTGCCTGTGATGAGGTCTTTCACAAGCTCTTGCCCACTTTCCCTGGCTTTGGGATGAATTTTGGGGGTCTCCCAGAGGATCAGGCTGTAGCTTTACAGCTAACACGTGTTCACATTTATGGTGCCCCTTAGGTGTTAACACTTAGCTACGAGGTCTGGGGAGGAACACAGTTTTGTGGAAGGTGGGAAGTAATTTAGGACACATGCCGCCGCATAATGCAGGCAAAGGAGGGGCCCCAAATCTCAAAATAGGAAGGTAACCCGAGTCAGGTTAAAGGGCCCTCCCCCAATGCCGGCAACTGGATACAGGGAGGGGGCGGGGTGGGGAGCTGCCAACACCGGGCTTGAACAGCAGGAATTTGTTCCCGACATCTGACATCCCAGGTCATCTGTTGGGCGTTAAGGAAGGAGGAGCTGAAAGCAGCGAGATGAGTGACCCGGGCTTCCAAGAGGAAGAGACAGCGCAGCGCAGGAGCAGAAATCCAGGAAGGAGGGAGAGAGAGACCAGGGGAAGGAGGAGGCTCCTCCTCCGCCCGCGTCCCCAGGTCCCCAAGTATGCCACGTGGGTGGGAGCGTGTCACACACACCCACGCGCCCACTGCCACAGTCCTCGCGTGCCCGGCCCGGCCTGGCCCTTGTCTGAACGCCTGCGGGAGCCGGGTCTCCACGGGCCACGTCGCCGCCACCTGCTGCTGTAGCCCTAGCAAGGGGTAGGCGCATCTCCGCGGCGCCCCCCTCCCCATCCGCCCCGGCTCGGTGCGGGCCTTTCCCCACCTCGCAGCCTCCAGGCCCGGTCTGGAGGACTTCTTCCCCGGGGCCCCCTCCCCAGCGCAGAAGGGGAGGCGGAGGGAGGAGCTCTGGCCGCGGCCACCCGCCCTCTCCGCACCGCCCCCCCACACCCCGGAGCTCCTGTCCTCTCCCCTCCACTCCCCTCCCCTCCCCTTCGCTCGGTTGCCGCAGCCCCGCTAGTCGCGCGCGTCAGCGTGGGCTCCCCGGAGCGAGTCGCTAAGTAACGGGGGCTGGCTCCGCAGACCCCGGGCCGGGGAAACCCGCGCGCGCGTCGTCAGCAGCGGCGCCGCGGGGCGGGGGCGGGGGGCGCACGGGCCCTCCCCCATCCGGGCCTGCGGACCCGGGCTGGCACGCCGCCCGCCTCCCCGGCTCCCTTAAACCCGCGCGGCCGGTCGCCGCCGAGGTGCCCCTCCCCTGCAGGGACCTCGACGCCGCCAGCCCTTCCCTCCTTCCCAGCCGGTGCGCACAGTTCCGCGCGCGGCAGATTGGGCACCCCGCGGCCGCGATCGCCGTCGTCGCCGGTAAGCCGCTCTCGGGGACCCGGGCCGGGGAGGGGAAGCGAGATGGAGGGGATGGGGGGGAAACGGCCGCCGGACCGGCCATGTGCTAAAGTTTCTGGGGCTTCGTGCCCCACCGGGCGGGCGCGCAGAGCCGGGCGCAGCGGCGCGGTGGGTGGGGCAGCGTGGTCCTGCCGGGCGCCCGCCGCCCCCGGACCCGCGGGGCGCAGCTCTGCGCGCACTCACGCTCTCTCTTCCTCTCTTTCCCTCCGCGCCGCCTCCCCGAGGTCCTCCTGCCGAGCCCCGCGCGGGGCATGAGGAGCCCCGGGGCGCCGCCCGGAGACAACCCGGCTGCGCGCACAGCTCGCCAGCGGCGGATGGGGACATGAGCCGCGCGCACGGGGTCCGGCGCCGGGCAGCCAGCCCCAGCAGGCGGCGGCCAGCGGATCGGCGGTGCCCGGGAGAATGAGGCGGGAGCCGGCGGGCGCCTCCTGGTTCTCCACCTCATCTTCCTCCTCCTCCTCCTCCTCCTCTTCGCCTTCCTTCGGCTTGGGCGCCCCGGGCTCCGGCCGGGCTGTGGCTCTGCTGCGTGCCCCGCGCGCCCCCCCGCCCGCCTCCGGATGCGCTGCTCGGTAAGCCAGGCCCTCCGCCACCGGAACAAAGCCCCTTTGCCACGGAGCCCGGAGGCTGCCTCTGAGCCCCTGCCTGGCCGCCACTCACCCAGAGCCTGCCCGCGGCGCTTCCGATTGAACCTCTCTATTCCCTCATTCCCCAAGCCCTGCCTAGAGGCCGAACACTGCCGGGCTGCATTCGAGACCTGGTGCCTCCCTGGGCCATCAGGGAGGTGGATACGGGCTTGACACGCAGGCAGGAGACCTGTTTGGTCGAGATATGACATAGGCAACCTGGGTTCAGTCTCATCATTTGTGGGAAGGAGACGACTCATATATAGTGACCTGGCAAAAGGTGTCCAGGCTGTGCAGGGCAGGGAGCCTCCAAACCACCCGAGGAAGTGGGTTCCCCTTCTTTTCTGGCTCAGATGAGGAAACTGAGGACCCGGGAGGTTGATGACTTAGTCAAGGTCACAGGGCCGTGAAGTGCAAACCAGAGACCACAGATTGGCAACCAGGGAGCGCTTTCCCTGCTCCCTGGAGAGCTGAGCCGTTTGTAGCAAACACACCTGTCCCAGTTCTCCTACCTGCTTTTGTCTGGAGTTGCTGCGCCCGTGTGAAAATACTTGGGCTGATGAGTATCTGCTCGGATGACATAAGTCGTTGGTGGCATGTGTGTTTTCATCCCGCCCTTCATCATGCAACTGCTCAGCCTTAATGTGGATTGTTAAGTGCTCGGCCACTTCTGTTCAGGTGGGAGGAAGAGGTGTTCCCCTGGGTGCTCTCTTTCTTTTATTCTTTTTTTCTCCCAGACCACTTAAGGGAGAAAAAGGTGGGCCTTGGGATCCTCCTGTGTGCTGCTTCTGCGCTGCAAGTGCCTAGCACATGCTTGGCCTCAGAACTGAGTCCTGAACCTTTCTAAAGGGGGAGGGCTCATCAAGGCTCTCGCCTCTGGTCCCGTAAGTCCTGGAGATGGTTACTTAACTGGCTAATCCCAGGTGGCCACTGTGTAGGAATCAGCCGTGTTGGAAATTTCATCTTGGCTCATGTTTGCCAATCCTCCTTGTCAGCAGAACTTCCCACAGCTCAATCCAGAAGAAAAGGAGAGGAGGTTTTCACGTAGACTGGAAGCCTTTGCTTGCTCCCAGCTCTCCGGTTTGGCCGCTCTTAACTGTCTGCTTAAGTGCACTTAGAGCGACCCTCGAGGGGGAAGCCACACGGAGCCGTTTGGTTCTCATCTGAATGGCTTGTTTAATCGGTTGAGTCAGCAAGTGTTGGACCTGGTTGTCTACAGGACTTGGATGTCCTGGTGTCAGGGCAGGGAAGTGCCATCGGTTTCCCTGATAGTGAAATGTCAAGAGTTACACTGGGTGAACCCTCAGATCCCTTCCAATGAGATGATTCTTCAAGTGGGAGAAGGGTGGGTCACAGGCCAGAGCTGAGGTGTGTGAGCTAGTCAGACACATACGTTTGGATGCATAGCTCCATGCTGAATAGGTTGTTGATCTCCAAGAGCAGGACGTAGTGCCCAAGGGAGCTGCAAAATTCAGGTTGCATCCACAGGAGGTGAAGCCCGGGCCGTGCTTTAGTGGATTATTTATTGGGCTAAAGCGTGATAGCTGTCAAACGTCCCAAGGTGCCAGATTGGGGTTATGGGGCAGGTTAGGCATTGCATTTCGAGAGATGACATTGATCTCTAAGGATTGATGAAATACAGCACATCGACTGGATGTCCAGCCGGCTTGAAAGCGGCCAGCTGATGAGCCTGCCTGTTCTTTCCAGAAGGAATCCATCGTAGTTGCCAGGTAAAACCTTCTCCGACTAACCCAGTAATGCCAGGAAATAAAGTGATTTTTAGATGCTCTTCTCTGCACTGTTTGCTGATTGTATTAGTGAACGGTGGCGCTTGCCTCAGCAGGTCTTCAGAGGGTTTGTCACATGAAACAGGCCACAAGGCTGTTTAGACCTTGACTTAGTCTTTGCCTGTTGATTACAGCTAAATTCATCAACTTGACCTATGGGCTCTTAATGGAGTTGTCATAGGTCTTTTAAAGATCTAGATTAATGAACCTTTTAAAGTGTTACTGAATCTCCAGTGAAGCAGGCATGTCCCACCTTTTTCCCCAGAAGCTAAGCTCCCAGTGGGTTTTATGACTGTTTGTTGTTCACAGAACCAGAGCAGAGCTTGTATTTTTGACAAGCTCGCAGGGTCTGTGAATGGCCAGTCATGCATCTTGTGTGGGCATATTAATCTCCCAACATTGTGTGTTTTAGCGCCTCATGTCTAACGGGTGAGGTTTTGAATAAAAATGAATGCAGAGAAACATTTTCATGAAGTTACTTTTGAAAATGATAATGTCATTATGAGAGAACAGTTTTTGTGTCGTATATCATGCTGTTGCTACCCAAAGCCGAGTTTCACAGGAAAATGTTACCCTTGTTCCTCATCTATGGTTTTTAATTCATCAGTTCTCTCTTTATTTTTTTGCCCTTTTTTTTTTTTTTTTAACCTTCCTGGTGGGAAAGTGTGCGACTGAGAACAAAATCTCCGTTTTCGATTCTGCTTTGTCTTAAACCCACTTCTTTTCTGGAAAATCTCTAAAGCGGACCTCTTCCATACCACACCTGTAATGGCCTCATGTTCAAATATATTTCAATGCCTCATGTTTCTGTTGAGAGAGCAGGAGGGGTCTTATCACAAATGAATGACAAGACATTTCCACGTGAGTGTCTCATTTCTAACTGGAGTGTTTAGACCAGGGACTCTTGATTGGGGCTGACTAGCCCCTGCCTTCGGAGAACCCAGTTTGGACACTGTGGTACTTGTACAGGGTTAAGGATGTACACAGGTACTTATGGGGTGGGGCGGGGGTGTGTAGAGAAAAGAAACATCTTCCAGAGGCCAGGAGGCCTGGGAATTATTTTTGACTCTGTTAATTGGCTTTGTGACCTTGGATGAGTCATCCCATTCTTGGGGGTCTTCATTTTCGTCTGTGCCGTGAGCTTGTATGTTTATGTGTCTCTGTGTCCCTGGGCATGTGTGTATATATAAGTGCCAGGAGGTCCTCTTCAACTCTTAAGCCTGAAGAGTCCTCGGAATCTAGATGCAGCTGGTTATTAATAGCTCCAGAATGCTCTGTGCTTTAAGGTTACATAACGTTTCCTATTAAACATCCGTATAAACAGTAAAGAGCGGGCCATTATAAACAATCGTCTTGATTATCCTAAGGGGGAGCACTACCCTGAATATGTGGTGAAACAACTTTTCATTTCAAAAACAGTGATGCCAGTTTCCCCATCAGGGCGCCTTGCGGGGTGGAGTCCCGGCACGCATCTGAGAGGGCTGTGCCAGGAGCCGCAAGAGCCCTTACGTAATTTGGGCCCACGGAGTGGGAGAAATGTCACGTCTAACTGTATAGCTTGAGGTCCAGGGGCCGTGGACGTTTCTCCGTAGTCTTTTCAGGCTGTTCCTGGAAGGTAGGAGGGTAAGTGTGTAATTACCGTTTGCAGTTGTTTTGAAAATGGAAAGTACTTTAATTAGAGCCTTGAATTCAGCTGAAGCTGAGAAATGGTGAGAAGTTTGTCGAGTTGGCAGTGGTGTTTTTGCTGGGTTCCCTGGGCAGGCCGGCTTGTCACACTTAATGCAGTCTGCGATCAGAGGTCAGCATTCCTAGCGAAGCTGCATTGTTGTCAGATAAAGAGGGGGGAAGAAAGGAACCACCAGTCTTTACACATTTAATCCTGCCGACTCTGCTGCAGAGTAGATCTTACGAAGCCCTGTTCTAGATTCAGAGCCCGAACTCAGAGAGCTGCAGGGTGTCACTCAGGGTCACAAGTTATGGAATGGCAGAAAAAAGCACGATTTCAAGGGCTGGGGTTGAAAACACACCCCCGCCCTTGCCCCTCAGACTTCATGTCCATGGGTGCTGCAGTGTGTCTGGAAACCAAACTGTGTCTTTCTTGTCGAATTTCTAAATAGCACTGTGGACAGAGAGAGCATGTGGCTCTGATGTAGGTAACATGGGTGGTGGTGGGGAGCTATCCAGTTCTTGAAAGTCTTCTGCATTCGAGACATTGAGTTTCTTTGAACTCTGTGTTGAATGTATTAGACTCGAAAGATAATTAGAAGTAAGTCAAGTATTACTCTGTAAAGGTTAGAGTTGGTGGTTCTTTGGAGGAAGCTAAAACAACTCTGTAGATCCCATGTCACCCTGGGAGTGATCACAGGCTGACACGTGGGATATTTTGAAAGGCAGTGCCCGCCTGCACCTCACAAAAAGGGACACAGACTAAAAGTTATGTAACAGAAGCTTCCGAAATGAGTATGACTCCAGCTCCAGGATGCCACACGAGTTAATCCTCCCCCACACAACAAAGGAGAGAAGGAAGTAGGAGGAACATATAAAGGTCCACCTCCAGCTCTTAAGAATTTCCAGGGCTTGGAGGAGGGAATGTCAGTTTCAAGAACTTTTCGAGCCCTGAAATAGAGATGCAGTCATAGCCGAAACTTAGTGGAGCCTGCAGAAGCTCACCCATGTTAGTGTAGCTGTTGCCGTCTTTGCTGATGGCTCCACAGATCTGGAAGAGTGTCATCATACCCAGGACAGGAGACTCCAGAAGCCCGTCTGCAACGCACAAGTTTACACAGATGCTAAAGAGAGCTCATTGAAATCACTCGTCCTTACATTCTAGCAATGATACTCAAGCTGACTGTCTTCACCAGCAGTTTAAATTCCTTTCAGCACCGATTCTGGCCTTGCCCACATCAGAGCAAGTGATGTCTTAACAAAAAGGACCCTCCCTCCACCTCCTCTGGATTCCTAAACGGCTTATATGCCCAGAGTATTGAGATTTGTGATAGGTGATTAATGAGAAAAAAGGAGACAGAACTCAATTGTGATTCATCTGTCATTGGTAAAGTACTAAAATGTCTTAGCAGCCAGCACAGTGGTTTTGATTTGGTGAACTAGAAATTACATGGTTTGTCCCCAGTGAGACCCATAGAGACCATAGACCCATCCTGGGTATGGATGACACTCTTCCAGATCTGTGGAGCTATCAGGAAAGATGGCAAGGTTTTACCCAAACCTTGAGTGAACAGATTCCTGGTAGCTTTAGTTCTGGGCCTGATTTTTAGTATATGGTTACTCAGTGACAGAGAATAGAAAAGTGGCAGTGCGGAGGCTTTGGAGGGTGAGGCAAAAGGCAGTAAAGTCCCTGGCCTCTGATTGGTGATGCCTACGAACAGTTCTTTGGGGCCCAGTAAGTAGAAATGATTTAACATCCATTTCCAGCATCGAGAATCACAGAATAAATTTACTAAAGAATTCTAGATGTCTCATGCCATCATCGTATGTGGCTTGTGACAAGTGTAAATGAAATCTTCCATGGGGTTAAAAAGCCTGCACCTCTGTAAACCCTTCTGGTAGACTTTGAGGACTTGTCTTAGTATTTGCTAGGCTGAATGCTTCTGCACTCAGCATCGCTGAAACCAGAATCATAGGTCAGATAGGGTGTCGGAGAGGGTCTGTGTATTCTCACTTGCTTCAGTTTCTTAATAAACTGTGATGAGCCTCTCTGTATGCCTCATTTAGCACCTCCAAGCAGAAACACACATAAGGAATGCCCAGGACTTCCTGTTTTTTCATCATCCCAGCTTTTGAGCCTGTATCTGCTAATATAGTCTGGGAGCCTGACCAAGACTGCCTCATTCTGCCACAGATACACCATGCAAGTCACATGGCCTCAACATGCACCCCCTTCCCCCTTGAAAGATTCTTGATTTTTTTTTTAAATTCAGAAGATAGATGATAATGACAGTCACCATCTTTTAATGATTGATGTTGACAAGTCTTTTTTTAAATAAAGGGAATGTGCCTTGAGAGCATCAGGCCTAAACTGGAAACAGTTTATGAGTACATGTTCCTGTTAACTTGGTAAGAGGGCTGTAATGAAAACTTCTAAGAGAGTTAGCCCGGCTTTGCAGTGTTAAAACTCTAAAGATAGACATGGAAGTCTGCATTCTCTACCTGAAGGCAGGAGTGGAAGGATACACTTGTTCACTGTAAGGGAAGGCTGAGGCTTTTCACAGTTTTACCGAGATAACATGGATCCGAAAGTCTCTAGATGCTGAGGTTGCTTCTCTGCGAGGTCTGGTTGTCCTTGGCCTGCTCCAGGACATCCCTGTGGAGCTGGAGAGCTGCCCTGTCCATCTGTCTAGGAGTGTTGCCGTCTCTTCCACCCTGTGTGACTCTCTGGTCCTGCTTGATCACTGAGATCCACCCCCATCATTCTCCCATCCGACAGGTGTTGATCATCAATGGCCAAACAAAAATCTGTTTACACCAGCTCTGTCTAGGCACTGCTGGGCATTGAGGCCAAACCGGTAGATGATGGGTAGCGGCAGTGTATCTGTGCGTGGCTCCTGTAAGCCTGGAAGGGCACCCCTGCCCATCTGCAGCGGAGCAAGGAGGCCAGTGAGGAGGGCCCAGCCTGGGAGTCAGGGGCCCTGCTTGTCAGCCCGGCTCCCCCTCTCGTCTCGCCTGGGCCCCTGGGGACAAGCCTCCATCCCACTCTGACTCTCCACTGGCTGTTAGATTCAAGGACTGAGTCATAACGTAGGGTTTTTCCCAAGTGGGATACAGTGGGGCCACGTCCATGAAAGCATCTGGGGAGCTTACTAAAATACAGATTCCTGGGTCTTCTTGTGCACCTACTGAGTTAGAACCTCAGAGGGTGGGGGCCCAGAATCTGTATTTTTAGCACTCTCCCGGTAATTCTTAGCTCAGGAGAAATAAGCAGGTGAGAATCCCTGCCTCCTCCAGGTGGTTGATCACTCATGCCCTTTCCTGCCCCCAAGCACCTAGAAAACGGCACCCGACTCACGCTGACCTGTCTGTCCACCTCCACCCTGGCTGCTCTTCTCTCTCTCACAACCTTTTTTTTTTTTAACTTTATTTTTTTTAATACTTTATTCTGCGTTACAATACTGTACTGTTTTTGCCATACATTGACATGAATCAGCCACAGGTGTACACGATCTCCCAATGCCAAAGCCCCTTCCCACCTCCCACCCCATATCATCTCTCTGGATCATCCCTTGCATCAGCCCCAAGCATCCTGTGTCCTGTATTGAACATAGACTGGTGCTTCGTTTCTTATATGATAGTATACATGTTTCAATGCCATTCTCCCAAATCGTCCCACCCTCTCCTTCTCCCTCAGAGGCCAAAAGTCTGTTCTATACCTCTGTGTCTCTTTTGTTGTCTCACATACAGGGTCATCGTTACTATCTTTCTAAATTCCTCACAACCTTTTGTTCTCCTCCTCTGCCACCCTCGACAGTTTTTTTCCAGCCACCGCCGGAGGGAGCCTTCTAAAGGATCTCGGTCTTCTCTGCTGGGAGCTCACCAGTGTCCCCGAGAGCACTCTCCAGGGCCCTGTACGACCTCGCCTGCTCCGCCCCTTGCTTCTCCCCTTCTAGCCGCATACCGGCTTCCACGCTGTTTCCGAAACCCTCACCGCTGCCTGCAGCCCTGTCACTCTCCAGGAGCCCACAGGGCCTGGGGGCTGGAGGGGAAGGGGGCTCAGCAGGTGGGGAGCAGCCCTGATAAGCTGCTATGCTCTGTGCCCCCATGGCTATGAAACCTTGTCCAAGTGACACCGTCATGCTCATGGGATTTTAACTTTATTTTTTTTAATACTTTATTCTGCGTTACAATACTGTACTGTTTTTGCCATACATTGACATGAATCAGCCACAGGTGTACACGATCTCCCAATGCCAAAGCCCCTTCCCACCTCCCACCCCATATCATCTCTCTGGATCATCCCTTGCATCAGCCCCAAGCATCCTGTGTCCTGTATTGAACATAGACTGGTGCTTCGTTTCTTATATGATAGTATACATGTTTCAATGCCATTCTCCCAAATCATCCCACCCTCTCCTTCTCCCTCAGAGGCCAAAAGTCTGTTCTATACCTCTGTGTCTCTTTTGTTGTCTCACATACAGGGTCATCGTTACTATCTTTCTAAATTCCTCACAACCTTTTGTTCTCCTCCTCTGCCACCCTCGACAGTTTTTTTCCAGCCACCGCCGGAGGGAGCCTTCTAAAGGATCTCGGTCTTCTCTGCTGGGAGCTCACCAGTGTCCCCGAGAGCACTCTCCAGGGCCCTGTACGACCTCGCCTGCTCCGCCCCTTGCTTCTCCCCTTCTAGCCGCATACCGGCTTCCACGCTGTTTCCGAAACCCTCACCGCTGCCTGCAGCCCTGTCACTCTCCAGGAGCCCACAGGGCCTGGGGGCTGGAGGGGAAGGGGGCTCAGCAGGTGGGGAGCAGCCCTGATAAGCTGCTATGCTCTGTGCCCCCATGGCTATGAAACCTTGTCCAAGTGACACCGTCATGCTCATGGGGCCAGTCTCAGCTTCCAGGCCCTCCGCCACATACGAATTGTTTTAGGAGCAGCCCTTTAACTCAGAGCACCATATTATAGGGTGATTCATCCCTGGTGGGGTCATCGAAGTGGGTCTGGAGTTCTCTTCCAGAGGAATTTTTTAGAAAGACCCTGATTCCATTTCTTCCACTGGGCGAGGTGTTTCTTCAGCCACAGTTAATCCTGGGGTAGGGGCCTGCTGTCCCTCCTTCTCTTCCTTCCAGAAACATGCCCAGAGCACCAGCTATGTCCAGGTACCACTGCAGGCCCCCATACACGGGAGACGCAGGGCTCTGGCGTCTGCTTGCTTTCGTCTCTGACACTGGGTCTTGCTTTCATGCAGATGGAACAGTGAGGCCTGGACCAGAGTCCTCTGGCCTCCATCTTTCACCGAGGAAGAGGTGGAAGGTTTATCAGAGTGGCTTTCTTGGGGCCTGCATGAAGCAAACCACACTCAGAAATATTGTGTGCTAAGTAGGAGAGAGAGATGGACCACTTCATAAGATTTGTCTCCAAGCAGAGCTGAGTGCATGACCTGGTATAGAGATGGAAGATATAAAGATGATCTTAGATGGGTCAATATACAACGTTAATTCAGGGTCCCTTGGAGCCAATCTGCGGCAGTATATTGCTTGAAAAAGGCCATGCAAACCTCAGACCCTTCTGGGTCCTGCCCACAGTAGGTGCTTTTCCTTGAATCTTGTGGAAGGAGCATGTTCACTCTTAGCATCCATCTTGCACATTCCTGCAGTGGACACAGGGACCAGGCCATCACTAAGAGCCCATCAGGAAGGATGATGTGGGGATGGAGCCTGGCAAGAAGCTCTTTGTCTTCAGTGGACTCAGAGACAATTGGGGAAACGTGTGACTATCTGTAGCTAATTAGAGTAGTTGATGTGCCCTGTGAAGGCAGAGGTGGGTTTAGATGGGGGAGGGTGGGGGCCCTTTGCCATGAGTCTGAGAGACAAGTAGGGATTTGTCAAGCAAAGACGAAGCCCAGAGGCATACCAGGCAGGAAGGAAGAGGAGAGCAACGGTGCAGAGGCTGGGCCGTTGCAGGTAGATGAGCAGGTGCTGCGAGGCTGTAGCATCAGGCTGCGGGGGCACAGGTGAGTCAGTCCTGGCCCCGTGGGAGTGCATCTGGAAGACTGGGTCTCACAGGTGATGGGAGCCATGGGAAGTGCTTGAGCGAGGGTGTGGCTTTTAACAAGATCGCTGGTGCTCCTGTTTCACGCTCCCTTTATAAAGTCTGTGTTACAGTGAAGGTGTGTAGAACACACAGACGTATAAAAAGAAGACATTGTCTCTGAGGATGAGTGTGACTGTCTAGATGAGCATGCCTGTGACCTGCACCCTGCTACTGTATCTGTTGAGGGATAGATACAGTCTGGCCCCACTGCCCAGACCCCAGCTCCACCGACCCTGCCGGACTCCGAGGGAGAGTGAGGTAGCCGCTGGCTGGGGCACTCGCTGCCCAGCCATCGTGGCCTCCGGCCAACAGGAAATGGAGCGGGCAGTGTCCCAGCCTGATTCACTGAGCCGTGGGTCTCCCCGCGACTCTGCAAGTGCATTCAGGCTGCTCCTGGCCTAAAAACGATGCTCCCAGACCTACATCCACAGCTGAGAGAATCCAGAGTGTGTGTTTGCCGGCCGACCTCCCCGAGCTCCCCCCAGCAATGGACTCGATGTGTGGGGAGAGGGTCAGTGTCAAGAACCCAAGCCTGTGCTGATCTAATCATTAGCCTTGAAATTGGCATCCTTGGCAGGACGAGTGACTTCTGCAGAGCCGGTGGAGTGGGCACAAGGCAGGGGGTCCTAGTGAATGTGGTCATGCCACTTCCATCCTCCACCTTCTTGTTGCTAAGAGAAGGAGAGGGAAATACACAGCATGTCCTGTAGGCCAGCGGGAAAATTCTCAGCTGTTTCTGTGGAGTTTGGCCCTGGAAAAAGAGCCTTCCCTCGGGCAGGCTGACTGCCAGATCATGCCAAGGGCAGAGCATCATGGGCAGTTTGAAGAACTGTTGTCCACTGGCAGGCTCACTGTCCGGGAATTTGTGCTGGGGGAAGGGACACAGCTCCACCCCCTCAAAGGCCTCATTTGTAGGTCAAGAAATAGAGATCTAGAAAGGTGAAGCAACTGGCCCAAGGTCACACAGTGGGACTGGAGCCCAGCAGGGCATCAAATCAGTCTGGAGCCGGTCATGATCTTTGAAGTTGGCCAGTGCCCAGGGTTGGCGCGAGTCCACTTGGAAATGGACAGTTTGTACTCGCACTGCTTTGCCCCCAACCAGTCAGGAAGGATGTGGCCTTCTCCTTGCTCCTTTGCCTTTCCTCTAGGAGCCAGGCCCAGAGTCAGGGTTCTGGCAACCCCAGTTGGAGGGGACAGGGAGTGACCCCCTAGGTCTCTGGCCCTTTTGTGGTTCATTGCCGTTCTGCAGCTTGTGTGGACATGTGACTCGGGAGAGTGGTATCAGAGCAAACTAGAATGCTTCTCAGGATCTGGGCATGCGTAGCACTGAGGCTGCGGTCTTTGTTCGGAGTTCGGGGTATCCGGAAAAGCCCCACCAGTCATCCAGGAAAGCCTGCCACCCAGACTCTCCAAGTTCCTTGGATGTACCTGAGTTTAGTCCAAAGCACCCTTGGTATCCCCATCGGTATCTCTGTTCCTGCATGTCCAGCACCACGGACAGAGCTCGCTTAGCGTTTGAATGACTCCAGGCCTCTTAGGGGCTGAGTGAGGGGTGCTGTGTGGAAAGGGACTTGTTTGATGAGCTTCTGTAGCAACCTGGCTCTCCCGGCTGTGTTTCGCCTTATCAAGTAGGTGCTCCCAAATGTGTGAGAGCTGATTGATGGCCGTACTGCTGGCTGATTTCACAACAGTAAAACCTTCAAGGCTTTATTAGGCAGATATATAAGTACAGTTCCCGTTCATAAAATGCATCCGTCACAGCCCTCAGGAACGTGAAGGAATTGTTTGCAAACTTTCCCAGGTTATTACCCCCAAACTTGTTTGAATATATGTATTAGATAAATAATCTTGGGAGGCCTGTGTGTTACGGCAGTTTGGGACAGAAGTAATCTACCTGCTGGCAAGTTTCACAGGTTCCACTGCCTTATTTATACTTATTTTTAACGAAAGGAGAGAGCAGAGCTAAAAAATATTATCCTCTTGTGGAGGGAGGCTAAATGTTTTGGAAAATGTCTGAGTGCCATGCAGATAGGCAGGGGAATTATTTTGAAGATGTTCTGAGTGTCTGACTTGAGTCTCTGCTTTTCTGGTCAAGAGCATAGCCCCTCCCTGATGGGAATGGCAATTCTTCAATGAGATTGTTTTTAAGTGCCTTTTACAAAACTTTTTCTTTTTTCTTTTTTTTTTTACTTATTTATGGCTGTGCTGGTCTTCATTGCCGCACGCGGGCTTTCTCTAGTTGAGGCGAGTGGGGCCGATTCTCTGGTCATGGTGCTCAGGCTTCTCACTGGTGTGGCTTGTCTTGTTGCAGAGCACGGGCTTTAGGAGTGTGGCCCAGTGGTTGTGGAGTCCAGGCTTAGTTATCCCATGGTATGTGGGATCTTCCTGGATCAGGAATGGAACCCGTGTCCCCTGCATCGGTGGGCAGGTTCTTCACCATTGGACCACCGGGAAAGTCCCGTCAATGAGATTTTGATTACTGGCACAGCCTCTTCCGGGGGGGCTTGCGAGTTTTCATTGAATCTGTTTTCAGGGTCAAGCCATGCGGAATCTGAGTCACAGTGTGTTCAGTTTGCCTGAATCCGTCAAGCCCTGTTTCTCTTCCGTACAATGGTTGTAATAACAGTGATAATCATAGCTTTTACGTGCTAGGCGCTTAGTCTCAGTGGAGACTGTGCTAAATGTCTTCCCATGGACTATTTAATCTGAGCAACAGCTCAAGAAAGCAGTTACTTTTATCATTCCCATTTTACAGATGGGGAAACTAAGGCTGAGAGATTGCCACCTATAAAACATCTCCAAATAGTGGCTTTTTAAACTTTATTTTTGCTCAGGAGTCTAGGGGCTGCCTGGGCTCAGCTAGATGGTTCTTGCTGAAGGCCTCATGTAAGACTGCAGTCAGGCTGTGGCTATGGCTGGAATCATCCAGAAGCTTCCTCACTTCCATGCATGGCACTGGGCCAGGAGGATGCACACAGCCTGGGGGTGTGGGGGAGGGACTGGCACAGCTGAGGCTCCTTGGATCTCTGGGCAGTCTCTGCACATGGTCTGTCCAGCAAGGCAGGCCAGGCCAGCTGGGACTTCCTGCACTGGCTCAGGGCTCCAGTGCGCATGTCCCAAGAGAGCGCCGAGGGGTGGGAAGGCTGTTTGTATCTCCCTTTTATGGTCTTGGAACTCACACAGCATCATTCTGGCGTAAGCTGTTTCTTAGAAGCAAATCACTAAGGCTGTCCACATCGGGGCCCCTGTTGAAGGGAATTATGCTGAGGAATCTGGGACACGTTTTAAGCCACTGTGGAGGCTTGTACAGGTGGTGCTCTGTGGTTGGCGGCCGAGTGGGGTGCAACTCAGGCGATTGGACCCTGAGCATATCTCCTGTCATTCCGCTGACATTTACAAACACTGACCACCTTGCTTTGCGGGAAACTGGAGCTCCCTAAAGCCCTACCCCCTGCCGTCCGCCTTCTAGGCATCTTCCCTGGAGAGGCACACGAAGCTGCTAAGAGTCCGATGTCTGCTCGAGGGTTCAGAGAGGCGCTGTGCAGACCGTGTGTCATCCCCCCTCCTCGCCGCCTCTTTCATCCCCTCGCCTCTCTCCCCTGCACCCAGGCCTCCTGCTCATTTTCACCGGCCCTTTTGCCTCCATGGGCCTTTCTGCCTCAAAAAGTATTAAATGTTGTATCTCATGATTGAATTAATGTCACGAGGAATACTTTTGTATTATATATTGTAACATTTTCTTCTAAGTACAAAGTGTATTTTTTTTCCTTCTCACTTTAAAAGAGGTAGAAACGTGTTCATGGTGCTCAGCCCTGTGCTCGCTGCATCTCATGGAAAAGTCAGACCTCCCTGCACCTCCTTCCCTGCCTGCTTTCTCTTCCGACCCCTGCCCTCCCATCCCTCCATGTCCTCTCCTCTCTTCTCCCCCGACCTGCACTGCTTCTCAGTTGATTCCGGTCCCCGCTCTGCAGGCCATTCTCCTGCCTTGGACCATGACGCCCTAGGTTCTTGTCTTACAGCCTCTGGGCTGGAACCAAGACTGAGAACAGAACGTTTCCGATGACTCTGGGCCACCTCTTTTACCTGGTCCTTCATTGGGGATGGGCCTTGCTTCTGAGAAGGGACTTAGGCAGGGGCTTCTTCCCCATAAGCCCATGAGCAGTCACCCCTGTCTGGTTCTGGTTTCGGGCTCTCTCACTTCTTGTTTTCCAGAAGATTTAGAGAGGTAACAGCGCAGACAGATGACTTCTCTTGGGGCTGTTCCCGGGGAAGTCGTGCATCCCAATTGGCACATGGGGTGGCAGGAATCAGACACCCCACCCCACCCCTATAAGCAGGCTTATAATTATCCTTCCATCCACCCAGAGACTTTTCATTGAGCAGCTGCTCTGTCCCAATAGGACCCACCCAGTGTCTGCCCTCATGGAATCCAGAGGGGTGAAAAGACGGAAAAATCAACACGTGGATTATTATAAGCCCTAGGAGATGGTGAATAAGGAATCGGCATGTCATGGAGACAGAAACAAGAAGTACAGATTGGCCTCACAAAGGAGAAACAGTCACGGAAAAACCATCAGCTGCCGGGACGTCTCCCTTCAGCCTGTCAGGAGCCTGGGGCTTCCCTTCGCCCTGTCGGGAGCCTGGGGTCTCACCATCTGGCACCCCCTTCTGGCTCCCATCTCTCAACTCTGGCTTTCTCCTCTGTTCCTCTGAGCTTGTGGCTCAATCGTGGTCATCCCCAAGTGGCAGCCTCAGCTCTATATCTGCATGACCTCACAACTCATCCCTCTCCTTGGGGGCCTAGCTTCCCAGGAGAGGAGCTGAGTGACCAGGCTTGGGGGTGGGAGGCTTCTGGTCTAAGCACCTGTGGCTGGGCTGCTGGAGTCACGTGGCAGGGAGAGCTGACTGTCCTTACATGTAACTGGGATGGTTCCCCAGGAAGCATGTGCAGAGGGGAGGTTTCACTTCTCCATTTCATGGTGTAGGGTTGCAGTTGCTAGCCTTTTGATGTCCGCAGGTGGGGAAATTTGTTTAATCAAGGAATCAGCATGAGATTGCCAAATTTTGATCCACTCTCTGTTAGCATCCTCAGTTGATGAATACTAAGGAAAAAAATAGGAAGACTCTACTACTGGAATTCCCAAAGAGGATTTATTTTTCATCAATTCACTCAGTTAAATCTAATTAATTAACCAATCAACATATTCTTTTTGTTGCTAAGATCTTGGTCTCCTTAATGCCCGTGGGTCCCCCTTATCTGGTCTATGGACTCACACTGGGGACCCACAGGCATTAAGGAGCCTGTAGAGGTCACTTGAAAGTGAAAAAAAGTGAAAGTGTTAGTCACTCAGTTGTGTCTGACTCTTTATGACCCCGTGGACTATAACCTGCCAATATCTTTTGTCCATGGAACTCTCCAGGCAGGAATACTAGAGTGGGGTGCCATTCCTTTCTCCAGGAGATCTTTCCGACCCAGGGACTGAACTTGCCTCTCCTGCACTGCAGGCAGATTCTTGACCATTGAGCTACCAAGGAAGCCTCAGAGGTCACGTAATGATAGTGACATGTGCTGGCCCTGGGCTCAGAGCCTGACATGCACTATTTAATTCCGAGCCACCCGTAGTCACTGTTATTGCCTCCACCTTGTGCGATGGAGAAAATGAAGCTCAAAGCCTTGTCCAGAGTGGCACAGATGGCACGAAAAAGAGTGAGATTTGATTCTAGATATTGACTCCTTAAAAAGGGTCTTTTGGGGTGAAGGTGACGGTCCCACCTATAACAGAGGAAAGCGTGTGATAGGGGTGAGCTAACACAATGAACACGCTGCTCAGAAACTAACAGGGCTGCCCAGGAAATCTCCCCAAAGAGGTGTTTCCTCAGTCAGCCCTTGAAGGTTGGGAAGGAAGCACTGGCCCGAGGAAGGAAGCATGCTCCCCAAGTGGGGGATGGACGCAGGAATGTGGACGCAGGTCTGGGAGAGCACGGAGAACTGTGACAGTCAGGGCCGGCCCAGCGTGGGGTGCACAAGTGACCCCAACCAGTCTGTGATTTAGAAGGACAGCCCTATGGGTAACATGGAGGTGGAAGCAACATTTGCAAATGAAAAATCCTTGCTGTAAAGCACTTGAAAATAGAGCAAATGTTTTCGGTATGCAGAGACACTCAAATGAGTCAACTGATTTTTGAAAATGCATTCTGGTGAGAGAGCTATGCTGAGTTTCACTTCCCTAGAGGGCAGCCTTGAGAGTAACGTCGACATTGAACATTAAATTCCCTTCTTGGAGAAAACCACTGGCTTTTAGAACAACTTCCACTTTGTTCCATGTTGTTGTTACTGTTGTGTTGCTAAGTTGGGCCTGACTCTTTTGTGACCCCATGGGCTGCAGCACTCCAGGCTTCCCTGTCCGTCACTGTCTCCTGGAGTTTGCTCAAGTTCATGTCCATTGAGTCGGTGATGCCATCCAACCACCTCATGCTCTGACTGCCCCTTCTGCCCTCATTCTTTCGCAGCATCAGGGTCTTTTCCAGTGAGTCAGCTCTTCACCTCAGGTGGCCAAAGTATTGGAGCTTCAGCTTCAGCAGCAGTCTTTACAGTGCATCTTCAGTGTTGATTTCCTTTAGGATTGACTGGTTTGATCTCCTTGCTGTCCAAGGGACTCTCATGAGTCTTCTCCAGCAGCACAGTTTGAAAGCATTAATTCTTTGGCACTCAGCCTTCTTTATGGTCCAACTCTCACATCTGTACACGATTACTGGAAAAACCATAGCTTGGACTATACGGACCTTTGTCAATACGGTGATGTCTCCGCTTTTTAATACACTTGTCTAGGTTTGTCATAGCTCTCCCATGAAAGTCTTGTAATTCATGCAACCATTTTGTTCATAAAGCCCATCTCGGGCCCAGTTGGATTTTGCAGCTCTGTGGGTGGATGGGTGGCGCTTAATGGCCTGAAGTGACAGATGATGGAAAAGGCTCAGACTGCCTTGGGAGCAGGCCCAGGGAGTCACACGGCTGGAGCAGGAATGTGGACCAGGGTCTCTGTACTGCCAGGTCTTACCCCATGGACGACTTCCTATCACGCTCACAGCCCTGTGATTCTGCACAACACCTGCACCTGGGTGGGGCTTTTTGATCTGGCTGCTGCTTTGTCCGTGTCCTTGCTGAGTGCTTAGTTTCCTGGGCTGTAGTAACAATAACACGAGCTAGATGGCTTAAAACAACAGAAATACATTCTGGAGGCCAGAAGTCTGAAATCGAGGTGTCAGCAGGGCCACGCTCCCTTTGAAGATTTTAGAGGAAAATCTTGCCTTCGCCTCTTGCAGGTTTCTCCTGATTGCTGGCAGTCCTTGGTGGTGTTTGGCCTATAGCTGTATCGTTCCGGTGTCTGCCTCCATCCCATGACATTCTCCCTGTGTACCGAGTGTCTCTGTACTAAATGTTCTCTTTTCTCTTATAAAGACACCAAGCATTGGATTTAAATCCATCCTAACCAGTATAGGGGCTTCCCTGGTGGCCCAAGTGGTAAAGAATCTGCCTGCCGATGCAGGAGACGCAGGTTCGATTCCTGGGTTGGGAAGATCCCCTGGAGAAGGCAATGGCAACCCACTCCAGTACTCTTGCCTGGAAAATCCCATGGACAGAAGAGCCTGGTGGGCTGCAGTCCATGGGGTCGCTGAGGGTCAAACACGACTGAGTGACTTCACTTTCACTTTTCACTTTCATGCATTGGAGAAGGAAATGGCATCCCACTCCAGTGTTCTTGCCTGGGAAATCCCAGGGACAGTAGAGCCTGGTGGGCTGCCGTCTCTGGGGTCGCACAGAGTCAGACATGACTGAAGCGACTTAGCAGCTACCAGTATAGGGGCTTCCATGGTGGCTCAAGTGGTAAAGAATCTGCCTGTTGATGCAGGAGACGCAGATTCGATTCCTGGGTCGGGAAGATCCCCTGGAGAAGGAAATGGCAACCCGCTCCAGTATTTTTGATTGGAGAATCCCATGGCCAGAGGAGCCTGGTGGGCTACAGCCCATGGGGTCACAAAGAGTGGACACGACTCAGTGACTAAGCAACACCAGTCCAGTATGGCCTCATCCTAACCTGAGTACATCTCCAGAGACCCAAATAAGGTCACGGTGGTCAGGACTTGAACTTGTTCTGTTGAATTGTATCTTTGGGGGGAACAAAGTACAATCCATCTTCTGAGAGACTGCCTGGGTGGCGGGGTCTCTAGTGGACCGTGTCTTCAACCAGAAGGTTCTGAGTAGTCACTTATCTCTGGCCCAAGGGGGTCTCACCTTGTCCCCTTCTCAGGTTGATTTGGCACATGCTCCTGGAGAGTCCTCTGGCTTCTGAGTTAGGATGGGACAAGAAGTCAGCTGCTGCCAGCTTAGAGCTCACGGGGACAGGTTGTGCCTTTTGGGCATCTGTTTGGGATGCTGCCAAAGCCTGGATGCGGTGAGTGGGTGGCGGCATGGGCACGCGGTGTATTGGAGGATGCAGGGCAGCCTGGCTGGCTGGAGCATCCTTCTTCAGGGCTCCAGATGGCACCTGGCGCTTGCTCGGTCTGGGTATTGTTCTGACTTCAGGGAGACCAAGGGGCAGCTATGTTTGGGGAGGTGGCTCAGACCTTAGACATTCGAGCTAGTCTGGTTCTTTCCCCACAGTTCGCACACATCTTCAGGACAGGGACTTGTGGCCATTTCTATTTTCCCTCCAGCACAGTTTTGGATACATGGGATCTGCCATGTATTTACAAACTCAGTCACCCCATGGCAGGCACTGGGGGTCCCTGAGATACCCGTAGGCGAGTCTCTTCACTTCGTGTGTACTTCGGGGCTGTTCCAGGACATGGTGAGCTGGTGTGTGTTCATTAAAACCCTGCATTTGAGAAATGTCAACTCTAGTCATAATGTAGGAGATATTTGAAGAGAAAGTAGCAGGACTTGATTGAAGAACAGAGCATTGTCAAGGACGGCTCCTCACCATCTGGCTGCAGGGATGGGTGGGCACAGATCTGAGGAAAGGACTGGGGGTGGGTGGAGTTGGCCCTCTCGTAAACTTGTTGTATTTGCAAGTGGAAGCATGGGCATGCCCGATGCTCTAGATCTGTCCAGTCTGCAGCAACTGTGGCCCACAGGGCGGGAACATCTTGTTGCTAGAGGAGACCAGAGAGAGGAGGATGGGCAGGGATCCTTTGCTTGTGTGTGTGTGTGTGTGTGTGTGTGTGTGTGTGTGGTCAGTTGCTCAGTCATGTCCAGCTCTTTGCAGCTGTATGGACTGCAGTCCACCAGGCTCCTCTGTCCATGGGATTTTTCCCAGGAAGAATACTGGAGTGGGTTGCCATTTCCTCCTCCAGGGGATCTTCCCAATCCAGGTATTGAACCCAAATCTATTGCATCGCTCCCATTGCAGGGGGATCCTTTACTGCTGAGCCACCAGGGAAGCAGGGACCCTATAGAGAGTTCTAGAAGAGGTCTTCTGCCAAGACCTAGAGGAGACTCAAGAGGAGAGAGGGCATGGTGTGGGGGCAGTAGGGGAGTTTGGGCGGGAGCAGTCTGTCCTGTTGGTAGCAGAGAGGCAGCCTGGGAAGTTTAGGTTTGGAGAATGGGGATTTTGGGTCTTGGGAGACGGGAATCTGGGGCAACCTGGGTGGGCATGGGTGTGGCAGATCTGAAGGTACTGCCTGCCTGGCCCTTTAAGGAAGAGGGGCCGCCGGGAAGAATCCAAGTCGCCCAGGACCCTCAGCACAAGGGCCATGCTCCACTAGCTCCTTGTAGCTCTGACAGTTTGGAGCTGGCTTCCCGCTTGGTGTGTGGCCCTGGTTCCGGAAGCTGCCCAAATGCACCCTGAGGGCAAGGCTGTTTCTGAAAGACCACAGGCTCCCCCAGCAGCCAGCAGAGCGCCAGGTGCGCCATACATGGGCACACTGAGAAGACCCGTCACCCAAGGCCGCATGCCCAGCTCCGAGTCTGCAACGTCAACCGCCTGCTAGGACCTTCTGGAGAACCCTGATGCCTGGGCCTCCTCATTTTGCATTTGTTGTTGTTCAGTCACTCAGTCGTGTCCGACTCTTTGCAGCCCCATGGACTGCAGCACGCCAGGCTTCCCGGTCCATCACCGACTCCCGGAGCTTGCTCAGACTCACGTCTGTTGAGTCGGTGATGCCACCCAACCATCTCACCCTGTGTCGTCCCCTTCTCCTCCTGCCTTCTGTCTTTGCCAGCATCGAGGTCTTTTCTGTTTGGCATTAGGATTCAGCTAGTCTGCAGTGGGGCCGGGACGGCAGTGCTTGAGAAAGCTCCCACGAAAGCTGCCTCCAAGGCTGAGATGCGAGGCCGGGGCTGACCGTGGCTCCACGGCTGGGCCTGCTTCATCCTCCAGCCTGAGGCCCCGCCTTGCAGACGTGATGCGTGTGGTGGATTTAGCACAATGCCTGGTGCCCAGACACCCTTGTGCCTGTTGCCTCAAGCCAGAGAGCCAGTCAGCTTGCCAGGCGGCCTAGTGCTTCAGTGTCCACGCTTCCCTTGCATGGGGGCATGGGTTCAATCCCTGGTCGGGGAACTAAGATCCTCCATGCCATGCAGGGCACAACCAAAAATTAAAAAATAAATTAAGATATGTTTTTCAAAAGCAGAGAGCCGATTTGCCACGCCCAGACTGGGCAGACTCTGCTCAGGGAAACGGCAAGTTTCTGGAAGAGGAAAGAAGGGCAGCTTGTGCTAGGTGGTCCCGTGCCAGGTCAGTGGGACAGGGGAGTGTTTCAGGGAAGAAAAGCTCATGTCCTTGGACTTGGTGTCCTTTTGGGGTAAAACAAATGCCATTTTGTCAGAACTTGTGTGCTTGGGATTGGGTGCTGCAGTTCCCACTAATGAGCTGTCATTGAGCACACGTTCCGTGCCACGTCTGTGCAAGGAGGGGTTCAGTTCAGTTCAGTTCAGTTGCTCAGTCGTGTCTGACTCTTTGTGACCCCATGAATCGCAGCACGCCAGGCCTCCCTGTTCATCACCACCTCTCGGAGTTCACTCAGACTCATGTCCATCGAGTCCGTGATGCCATCCAGCCATCTCATCCTCTGTCGTCCCCTTCTCCTCCTGCCCCCCATCCCTCCAAGCATCAGAGTCTTTTCCAGTGAGTCAACTCTTCGCATGAGGTGGCCAAAGTAGGGAGCCCTAAATGAATTAGTTTAGATAGTCATGCCCTGATGGAGCCCGGCGGGCTTTGGGTTCCCTCCCTGGGCTGCCTGAAGTTAGGGGAGGGAGAGAGGTGGTCGAGCTTTGTGAGGTTCAGGGTTTGCAGGGTCTCTGTGGCTTTCATGCTCATCAAAATATTTTTTTTTCCTGAGTATAAACTGTTCCCAAAGGCTGAGATGCGAGGCCGGGGCTGACCGTGGCTCCATGGCTGGGCCTGCTTCATCCTCCAGCCTGAGGCCCCGCCTTGCAGACGTGATGCGTGTGGTGGATTTAGCACAATGCCTGGTGCCCAGACACCCTTGTGCCTGTTGCCTCAAGCCAGAGAGCCAGTCAGCTTGCCAGGCGGCCTAGTGCTTCAGTGTCCACGCTTCCCTTGCATGGGGGCATGGGTTCAATCCCTGGTCGGGGAACTAAGATCCTCCATGCCATGCAGGGCACAACCAAAAATTAAAAAATAAATTAAGATATGTTTTTCAAAAGCAGAGAGCCGATTTGCCACGCCCAGACTGGGCAGACTCTGCTCAGGGAAACGGCAAGTTTCTGGAAGAGGAAAGAAGGGCAGCTTGTGCTAGGTGGTCCCGTGCCAGGTCAGTGGGACAGGGGAGTGTTTCAGGGAAGAAAAGCTCATGTCCTTGGACTTGGTGTCCTTTTGGGGTAAAACAAATGCCATTTTGTCAGAACTTGTGTGCTTGGGATTGGGTGCTGCAGTTCCCACTAATGAGCTGTCATTGAGCACACGTTCCGTGCCACGTCTGTGCAAGGAGGGGTTCAGTTCAGTTCAGTTCAGTTGCTCAGTCGTGTCTGACTCTTTGTGACCCCATGAATCGCAGCACGCCAGGCCTCCCTGTTCATCACCACCTCTCGGAGTTCACTCAGACTCATGTCCATCGAGTCCGTGATGCCATCCAGCCATCTCATCCTCTGTCGTCCCCTTCTCCTCCTGCCCCCCATCCCTCCAAGCATCAGAGTCTTTTCCAGTGAGTCAACTCTTCGCATGAGGTGGCCAAAGTAGGGAGCCCTAAATGAATTAGTTTAGATAGTCATGCCCTGATGGAGCCCGGCGGGCTTTGGGTTCCCTCCCTGGGCTGCCTGAAGTTAGGGGAGGGAGAGAGGTGGTCGAGCTTTGTGAGGTTCAGGGTTTGCAGGGTCTCTGTGGCTTTCATGCTCATCAAAATATTTTTTTTTCCTGAGTATAAACTGTTCCCGGTCGACAGAGGAAGAAGGCTTGGCATCAGGCCCATGACCTTCTGCAGGTGCTGAGCTGTAGGTCTATAGATTGTTAGGTTTTTACATTTTAAAAAAATCCCTAAGGCTGTGCCTGAAAGAGCAGGCTTTTCCACCAGTTGACCTGCTTCTTTTTGTACCACTGCAGAGCTTCAAGAGCTTTAAAGAGAGGAGCCTGCCTGCCGCCCTCCCCCACACTGGCAAGCTGCTAAAGGGAGTGGAGGGGCGTACAGCCAAGGTCTGGAGGTATTTAGTGACGGGCAGGATGGGAGGATCCAGAGGCCAGAAGCATCCTCATTCGAAGAGCTCTGTTTGAGTGCCCAGGCACTGTGTGGCATCTCCGTGGGTGGAGCGTTCGTCCATGTGTGCCCTCTCCCAACAGCATCTCTTCAGTGGCACTGGCCTGGAGCCAAGGGCAGAGTTGGACAGGGCAGGCTCACCCCTCTGGGAGTCAGGTCAGAGAGCGGCACCTCTGAATAATGCTCAGAGCTCAGATCAGCACTGAAACCAGAATAAGTTCCTCAAAGAGGGCAGTCCAGGCAGGAAGACCTGGGGAGGGGAGAGTGCTAAGTCAGTTCAGTCGTATCTAACTCTTTGTGACCCCATGGACCATAGCCCGCCAGGCTCCTCTGTCCATGGGATTTTCCAGGCAAGAATACTAGAGTGGGTTGTCATGTCCTTCCCCAGGGGAATCTTTCCAACCCAGGGATTGGATCTGCGTCCCTTATGTCTACTGCATTGGCAGGTGAGATCTTTACCTGGAAGCTCAGCTCCAGGCAAAAACGTGTTGGGACCTGGCAAGGACCAGTGGGAGGGGCAGGACATCAGACCTGGAGCAGGAAAGACAGATCTGCGTGCAGATTTGATTGATGGGAGAAGTACCGGACCCCAGCCTAACTCTGTGTCCACAGGACTGGATTCCAGCAGAGCACGCGAGGGCCTGGTTTTGGTGCAGGTGTGTTCACGGGTGTAGGGTCAGGGCCTTGGAGAGTTGCTGTAGGATGAGGCAAGCCCAAATCCAGGCACTGGCGTGAAGATGTCGGCCAGGCAACTGTGCTCTGCCATGTAGTTACCATTGTAGCCTCACAGGAGGTCCCAGGAGTCAGCCCCCATGTCCGAGTCATAGGTCACTAAACCTCACATTTCCACAAAGTGAGACTTACTGCATTTTAGCATTGATTTGGAATCCCTACAAGGCCCCATCAGGGATTTAGCCTACCACTAGACCTAATGTGAGAGGGGGGAGTCTTTGGTGGGGAAGGCTTCCCAGAGAAAAGGCTAGAGGGAGACTCTACTCTTTACACTCGTAAACTGTCTGCAAACTGCACAGCTCTCTACTGCTGCATTCGATCAACAGAAAGTTGTTCAATCAACAGAAAGTATTTGTTTTTCCAAATAATACAGACACAAAATAAGTCTGCAGACGTTTTGGGGGCGCTGGGAACTTTAACAAACTTATTTTCTGAGTAATATTCTGTTGTATATATGTACCACTGTTTCTTTATCCGTTTATCCGATGATGGACACCTAGGTTGCTTCCATGTTCTAGCTGTTGACTCAGGGAACTCAGATCGGGGCTCTGAAACAACCTAGAGGGGTGGCAAGGAGTGGGAGGTGGGACGGAGGCTAAAGAGGGAGGGGACACTTGTGTACCTACAGTTGACTCACGCTGATACGTGGTAGAGGCCAGCACAGTATTGTGAAGCAATTTTCCTTCAATTAAAAATAAGTAAGTTTGGGGGAGAAAAAAAACTATTTGCAAGTGAAGTTCAAACAGCTCCTCTAGTGCTTTTATTTACTTATTTATATAAATGTCTTCCCCGGTACCCTTCCATGACGCTTGCGTCTCCACGTTTTGGAAGTTGAGGTTATCAGTGCCTTGCCATTCTCCGGCCTTTCCTCTCAGATTCAGAATCACACACCTTATATGATTGATGTTACACTGGGGTTGTTTCTATTTGCCTCCGGTCCTGTATTTTCTGCCATATGCTTTGTTGTAAATTGACTCTAAAAATCAAAACCGACAACTGACTTGATGTAGTAATTGCTCTCTCAGAAGTGTCTGATGCTGGGTTAAACCGTGTCCTGGGGTTCTATTGCTTCCTCCAAAGATCAGCTTCACAACCCCTGGGTCCCTCACGGCAGAACATCCCATAACAGATTCAGATGGATTCTCTTTGCTGAAACTCCGCCCACTGTTTAAAACCATGCCATATTTTTGTTTGGATCATGACCTTATTATGGAGGTTTTGTGTTTTGTTTTTTCCTCCTCGCTGTAATTTCTCACTGTCTTTCTTTTTCCTTCTTGCTTTATCTGCATTTATTGTATCTTCATTTTTTCATACTCTCCCTATTGTTCGTGTCACCTGCTCTATTAAGCCTCTCCTGGTTTTCTGTTTTTGCTTTTTGTCCTCTCAAGACCCTCTCTGTTTTTGAAGCAGGCTGCTTCCTCTGCATGTCTGCTCCCTTGAGATCATCTGGGTTTCCCTTTATTGCTTTCCAGGGTTGGGGTCTCCTAAGAAAAAATACATGGAAATCAAACTGAAAATATCTGTATTTTATACTCACACTGAGGGCAAACTTCTGGTTCAAAATCATTTTCCTAAAGAATCTGGAAGATTTTCGAGCTTTCTGCCTTGCTGATGAGAAGTTTGATTCCAGATCCCTTGCAGATTTTCTGTTGTCCTTGTTTAGTCACTAAGTCATCTCTGACTCTTTGCAACTCCATGGACTGCAGCACAGCAGGCTTCCCTGTCTTTTACTATCTCTCAGAGTTTGCTCAAACTCTTGTCCTTGTTTCAATTATGCCATCCAACCATCTCATCCTCTGTGGTTCCCTTCTTCTCCTGGCCTCAATCTTTCCCAGCATCAGGGTCTTTTCCAGTGAGTTGGCTCTTCACATCAAGTGGCCAGAGCACTGGAGCTTCAGCTTCAGCATCAGTCCCTCCAATGAATATTCAGGGTTGATTTCCTTTAGGACTGACCGATTTGATCTTCCTGCAGTCCAGGGCACTCTCAAGAGTCTTCTCCATAACCACAATTCAAAAGCATCATTTCTTCAGCACTCTGCTTTCTTTATGGTCCAAGTCTCACATCTGTATGTGACTACTGGAAAACACATAGCTTTGACTATAGGGACCTTTGTCGACAAAGTGATGTCTCTGTTTCTTAATATGCTATCTGGGTTTGTCATAGCTTTCCTTCCAAGGAGCAAGGGTCTTTTAATTTCATGGCTGCGATCACTGTCCATGGTGATTTTTGAGCCCAATAAAATAAAATATCACTGTTTCCACTTCTTCCCCATCTATTTGCCATGAAGTAAAGGACTGGGTGCCATGATATTAGTTTTATGAAGTTGACTTTTAAGCCAGCTGTTCCCCTCTTTTCTTTCAGCCTGATCAAGAGGCTCTTTAGATTCTCTTCACTTTCTGACATTATAGGCATATCTGAGGTTGTTGATATTTCTCCTGGCAATCTTGATCCCAGCTTGGGCTTCATCGAGCTCAGCATTTCTGCATGTAAGTTAAATAAGCAGGATGACAGTATACAGCCTTGACGAACTCCTTTCCCAGTTTTGAACCATTCTGTTGTTCCATATCTGGTTCTAACTGTTGCTTCTTGACCTGCATACAGTTTCTCAGGAGACAGGTAAAGTGTGAAAGTGTTAGTCACTCAGTCATGTTCGACTCTTTGTGAACTATAGACTGTGGCCCACCAGGCTCCTCCATCCATGGAATTCTCCAGGTAAGAATACTGGAGTGTGTTGCCATGCCCTCCTCCAGGGGATCTTCCCAACCCAGAAACTGAACTTGGGTCTCCCGCATAGCGGGCAGATTCTTAACCCTTTGAGCCACCACTGAAGCTCCATCTCTTTAAGAATTTTCCATAGTTGGTTGTGATCCACATGGTCAAAGGCTTTCATGTAGTCTATTTCCCGCTTTTCTTCCCCGGCAGATTTTAGCAATTTTTCTTCACTCTTCGCATTAATGCATTACATGAGGATACTCTTCATTCATTCATTGCTCTGGACACTTAACGGACTCTGTAAACTGCAAAGACTTAGTCCCTTAGCTCTGGGAGATCGTAATATATTTGATTTTTTTAACATATCTCCAATTTGTGTCCATTCTGCATTTCTGAATCCCTTACTTGTTGGCTCTTAAACCTTCCAGAACGGATCAAGGTATTTCCACATTTTTTTCTTCTCTTATTTGTTTTTACTTTCTGCTATTTATTCTAGATTTTGTTGATTTCATTTTCCTGTCCATCTTTTAAAATCATTAAAAAAAAAAACATCTTTGCTAAACTATTTTTAAATCCTGAGAGCTTTCCTTTATTCTCTGCTCCTTTTCCTGGTAGGAAATCTATTTCTGTTTCTGAAATCTATTTCAGAATCTATTTCTGTTTCATAACTATTATTACGCTGAATGGTAGGATATGAATTAAAAACTGTGGTTTCTTTATTTGCTTTAACCCATAGATTTTTTCTCTCCTCCAAGGTCAGTTGTTGTGTTTGCTTATATGGATCTTTCTCTCGTGTTGCCCATTGGTTCATGTGCCTGTTTATCTGGAATTGAGAAAAGTCTAGCGGCTGTTGTAAGTTTCTTCCCCAGCAGATGAGTGATCAGACCCAGAAAGACTGAGGAGCTGGCCAAGGTCCCACAAGGAGGAAGAGCGCAGCCGGTGCACCCAACCCTGTGCTCTCTGATCTGCTCTTCTCTGAAACTTTGGTTCTTGGTAGCTGAGTGCTTCTTTCTTTCATAAATGACTAACCACCTCACCCCATCAAAACGTCTGTATCTCTCATGTCCGGATACCCTGCCCTCTGACTTCCGTCCGTCCTGGAAGTGCTGGGGCTCTGTCAATGTCAGCTATTCCCTTCCGCCACCTCCGACTGTGCTGATTGTACTTGTGCCTCCCAGACTGATGTAGGATTTGGAAACACAGACTGCAAATTTAGGGCATCCATCCCCATGCTTTACAATGAGTAGGTCTTCAGTCCCTGTTTTTCAAGAGACTTGATTGATTTTAGGCCCAGACTCATTCACTTGGCTGACTGTCGGAGTGCTGGCATTTTCTGCTAATAGTAGGTTGTGGGAGAAGGGTGGCATCAGTGTGTCAATAAGCAGAGGAGAGATTTGATCCTCAGAGCCCTGGAAACACCAGTTCTAAATGAAATGTTGCAAATGCATCAGCTTTTCTGTAACTTTCCCCTTTTCCAATTCAACAGTTTTCTTTTCCATTTTTAAAAGGGCAGAGAGAATGTTAGGGCAAACAGAAGGACTATAACAAATGACCCCAAAATGTACTGTCTGAGATACACTGTAAGTTTATTTCTTATGCAATAACAGTGCAGTGGGTGTGCCTGGTGGGTGGACAACTCTCCTCCAGGCAGCGGCACAGGGACCCAACTTCCCCATCTTGGACTTCTCCATACTCTTAAGACCTTCTCGCCATTTGTCCCAGGCTGGAAGAATAACAAAGAGGGCAGCTGGACTGCTCCACCTCCCGAAGCCCTGGCATGCATCACTTCACTCGCATCCGGTAGTAAGATCTCAGTCACGTGGCCACACTTCACTGCAAGAAGCCTGGCTGTGCACCAGGGAAAAGGAGGCCTTGGACTTGGTGAGGCAGTCGGCAGTCCCCACCAGAGTGGGTGTTGTGAGCCATCCCGGCGATTTGCTGGAGCCCCACCCATCAAGTATTATTGTGTGCCCACAGCGTGCCGAGCCCTGTGCTAGGTGCTGGCCATCCAGAAAGAAGTAAGATGCATTTCTCATCCACCAAGTGTAGCAGAAGAGGCCGAGGGTGGTCAGAGCATGAGTGAGATGCAGCATGCCCTGTGCAATACCGGGAGAGCAATTGGCCCAGCTTCTCGGCAAAGGAGGAAGAGTTATTTCTGCTGGCAGATGCTGGTGGCTTCAACAGGTGCCTGGCTTTCTGATCCCAATCTACTCTCTCATATATTTCCCGACTGAGGCTATTGAATAATGGGATGCAGGAGCTGGAAGCAGCCCCACAGGTTGTCTGGTATCTTGTCCACCTCACTTAATTTAAAGATGGAAATGGCGAGACCTGCAAAGAGGGAGTGGCCAGCCTCAGTCACACAGCTGGCCAGGGGCACTTCCCACGCTCTGCTCAGGTGCAGATGCTTGCTTTTTTTCCTCCTTTTCTCTCATTTCCTTTCTGACTGGGGTCACATTTCCCATGCACTTGTCTCTGCTGCCCCAGGGGAAGGTCTGCTTGAGTTCCCTCTGAGTCCCGTGGTTTTGTCAGGGGATATGCAGATCAGTCCTGGTCTGGTTGCTTCTCCCAGACCCCATGTCCTTTCCCCAGGTGGGAGGCCTGCATAATCCACTCCCAGGCTCCCTGCAACCCCAGAAAAGACCTAGGTCCTCCCTCTCGAGACAGGAGACCCTCTCACTGAGGAGGCCACATGGGCACTCCAGGGTACCAGCGCCCCCTAGAAGGACTCCTAGGTGCCCAGGGCTTTCTGCCTGCATAGGGAAGAATTCAAAGGGGTTCATGACTCCAAATAAGGTGCAAAATTGGGAAAATGTGGAGTAAACATTAACCATGGGTATTTTAGTTCACTTACCCTCCTAGTGAGAGCTTTCTCCTTAGAATGTTCTGACTTGTGGAGAGGAAACAGGACAGTTACTTACAGCAAATTCACAAGAGCCCTTCAGCTTCGGAAGGTCCTCAAATCACAGGGGATCTGAGATGCAGGCACGTATCGGGAGCTTCTGGCTGTTCCTTGATGGTTTTTTTTTATTCCGTGAATGTGTATGGAGTATTTCTGTAAGCGCGCTGCTGCTGCTGCTAAGTCACTTCAGTCGTGTCCAACTCTGTGCGACCCCAGAGAGGGTAGCCTACCAGGCTCCGTCCCTGGGATTCTCCAGGCAAGAACACTGGAGTGGGTTGCCATTTCCTTCTCCAATGTATGGAAGTGAAAAGTGAAAATGAAGTTGCTCAGTCGTGTCCAACTCTTTGCGACCCCATGGACTGCCGCCTGTCCATGGGATTTTCTGTAAGTGTAGAACAGTGCTAATTACAAGGGGTGAGAGGGGGCAGTCTGCCCTCAGCATGAGTCTCAGCCTCTGTGCACAGCGAGAGCTGAATGTTACTAGGTGAGGATGGCAGGATGTGGCTGAGGACAGAGCCGGGGCCAGAGCTGCAGAAGGGAGAGTCCTGTTCCAGGGTCGCTGGGCCCCAGTGGGCGAAGCCTAGGGCAGTGAAGGAGTCTCACATTTGCAGCCTTGGGTTTCTGTTTATTCCCCCCGCCTCGCCCTTTTTTTTTTTAAATTGGAATATTCAGGAACTTCCCAGGTGGCGCTAGCAGTAAAGAACCCACTTTCTAATGCAGGAGACATAAGAGATGGAGTTTGTATCTCTGGGTTGGGAAGATCCCCTGCAGGAGGGCATGACAACCCACTCCAGTATTCTTGCCTGCAGAATCCCATGGACAGAGGAGCCTGGTGGGCTACCGCCCATGGGGTCACAGAGTTGGACATGACTGAAGTGATTTAACATGCAGGCATTGTTGATTTACAAAGTTGTGTTAGTTTCTGATGTATAGCAAAGTGATTCAGTTATACATACATATATTCTTTTTCATGTTCTGTTCCGTTGCAGTTTATTACAGGATATTGAATATAGTTCCCTGTGCCATACAGGAGGACCTTGTTGTTATCTGTTTTATCTGTAGCAGTTTGTATCTGCTAAACCCAGACTTCGAGTTTATCCCTCCCCCACCCTCTTTCCCCTTGGGGAGCCGTAAGTCTGTTGGATGCAGGCTGCAGACGGAGGCTGCCTTGTGTACAGGGCTGTGCTAGGCAGTGAGTCGGGGGCCTGGACACAGTGCTCATCCACGTCAGCCGTTCCCATGCAGGACATGGTGCTCAGGGTCCCAGGCAGAGAACAGTCGCAGAAGGGCAGGTGGTGCTGGATTTCTGACCACCTGTCAGCATCTAACAAAAGGCAGTAAGAGAGGGGCAGCACTGCCTTTGGAAGCGGTGAACCCATCTGGCCCACATCCCCATTTTATGGACAGACAGTCGTAGCGGAAAGTTCTGGGCTGTTTTATGTGCAGATAGACAGGACTGAGGACGCACGGTTTACAAATGCTTTTCTTGAATTCCTTTCTCTCTCTCTTTTCGGCCTTCTTTAGCATTTTAAGAGCATGTTTTCTCCCAGCCTTTTATCTTCAGCAATCATTTATTGATTCTCTCTTTTATTTTCTAACATAACGTTTGAGATGGGTAGGAAGTGATTCAAGGAAGAGTTCCAACAGGCATGTGCTTAGCAGAGAAAGGAGCGCAAGCTGTCGTCTGGCTGGCGGAAGAGCTTTCTGACAAGAGCGATTGCTCGTAGGAGGCGGTGATTCCTGCAGCCCGGAGATGTTCCAGCAGGAATCTGGGCACCCCTGTGGGGAAGATATTAGAAAAGGAGTTGAGTGACCAGGGAGTGGTCAGATGGGATGACCTCTGATGTTCCCGTCTCCTCTCCCCCATGTGAATCGCAGACAGGGAACCCTGCTCATGCATTCAGACTTCTTCCTGCAGATGTTGCCTGAGCATCTTCCGGGCACCAGCCCCATGCAGATGGAGTCGGTGTTGGAGATGTCAAGGAAGCCAATGTGCTTGGGTTGAGTCAGAAAATAGAAATTATGCAAATATAGATACTTCCTTGGTGGTCCAGTGATTAAGGATCTGTCTTGCAATTCAGGGGATGCGGGTTTGATCCCTGGCCAGGGAATTAAGATCCCACATGCGCCAGAGCCACTAAACCTGCATGCTGCAACTAGGGACTCTCTGCACTGCAACGAAGATCCCACATGCCGTGACTAAGACTTGACGTGGCCAAATAAATAAATAAATAAATAAATAAGGTATGCAAATGCAGACTGCAGGAGTTAATCTGATAGATTTGGACTCACGATAGTGTAAGGATTGATGCCCCTGGATCCTGCTGTCATGGACAAATCGGTTACCCCTCAGTGAGCCACAACTGTCTCATCTGGAAAATGGGCACTTATGCATTTGTTTAAAGCAACTTATGGAGTCTCTTCAATTCACTTGACATTGTTCTTGGTACTGGGGCTTTGCTGGAGGACAAGATTGCCTTCATGTGGCTAATCTTCCAAGCGGGGAGGAAGAGGAAGAATAAAAAATAATATGCTTTCGGGTCATGATCAGTACCTTGAGGAAAATAAAGTAGGTATGTGAATGAAGGGTGAAGAGGTAGGACCTTTAAAGATGGGGTGGCCAGGAAGAGTTCTTTGATAGCAGACTATCTGAGCAAAACTTGAATACTGTAGGAGCAAGTCAGCACAAAAGTTTGGTCAAAGTGTTTGATAGGGAAAAGGTCAAGTGCAAAGGGTCTAGGATGGTATTTGCCAAAAGGGTTGAGGGTGCAGTTGGTACAGGGAAGACTGAGAAGGGAGAGTAGGAGGAATTTGATCAGGTAGGCAGGAGCTGTATTATGATGAGACCTGATAGCAAAATCCATTAAAAGAATTTTTCCCCATTAGTTTTAGACATGCATTGGATCAAAATTGTAACCCTTACTTCTCTCTGAATGTCAGTAGCAGTTTCTTCAGAAAAGCTATCATTCAGACGGATGTTATTTCCAGCAAGACACAAATACCCTTGGAGAATCCATATGCAGAGATGGGATTTTGGTATCTCAGTCAATGGTAAACCCCACCCAGCTGTCTGGTCATGTCAAGAAAAAAAAATCACATTAAAATGCAAATGCTCCTGAGAAAGTGAAATGTTGATGGGTACAACCCTCCAAAGAAAAATATTCATGAAATACGGGCTGTTGATCCACAGCGAGCTGGCTGAGCTGTTTGCTCAGCAAGACCTGAGTGCTAAGAAATCTCAATTACAGGCACTGTGCTGTGTCCTCTGGAAACCCCAGGACCTCCCCCAGGGGCATTGAGAAATGGGGACACACAAGTGCTGGGTAATCAGGAGATGGGGTGAGGAACTCACTTCTTTAAAACCGTGGTCCCCAACCTCTATGGCAACAGGGACCAGTTTCCTGGAAGAGAATCTTTCTGCAGACTGTGGGGTGGGGGCATGGTGGTTTCTGGATGATTCATTACATTCATGGTACACTTTGTTTCTGTCATCATTACATCAGGCATTAGATCCTGAAGATTTGGGGACCTGCTTTAAAGGACTTTCTGGCCACATCCTTTTCATATGCTAGTTAAACTTCTTAGTCTGGACTGGGGTGGGAGGTGAAGAATGGAGACGTTTGCTTCCATGTCCCTTGCAGGAGGAAGGGTCCACATTCCTTCAGTCACTTCAGCTTCTTCTGTTCCTCATCTGATCAAGACCTTCACTTTGAGCTTCCTTAAAAGGATTGTCCTTTCCCTTGTGTGATTTTTTGGGGAGATTAAGGAACATACATTTTCTCAGTTGTCGTTGTTTGATCGCTAAATCATGTCTGACTCTTTGCAGCCCCATGAACTACAGCACGCCAGTCTTCCTTGTCCTTCGCTCTCTCCCGGAGTTTGCTCAAACTCATTCCATCAAGTCGGTGAAGCCATCCAACTGTCTCATCCTCTGTCATCCCCTTTTCCACTTGCCCTCAATCTTTCCCAGCATCAGGGTCTTTTCCAGTGAGTCTGCTCTTCACATTAGGTGGCCAAAGTATTCAAACTTCAGCTTCAGCATCAGTCCTTTCAATGAATATTCAGGGTTGATTTCCTTTAGGATTGACTAGTTTGACCTCCTTTGCTGTCTAAAGTGATTCTCAAGAGTCTTCTCCGGCACCACAATTCGAAAGCATCAGTTCTTCAGTACTCAGCTTTCTTTATGGTCCAGCTCGAATATCCATACATGACTACTGGAAAAACTGTACCTTTGATTAAATGGACCTTTGTTGGCACAGAGATGCCCTGCCTTTTAGTATGCTGTCTAGATTTGTCATAGCTTTTCTTCCAAAGAGCAGGGATACCTTTATTTGTAGCCTTCACGCGCAAAGTGTGGTGGTGGGGAGAGAGGGAGAGAAGTGTGCTGGGCACCAAGGTGAGTTCTCATTAATCCGCACAACACTTAGCAGGTAGATGTTCCCATCGTATTATGTACACCAGGAAAACTGAGGCTCAGAGATGAATGGAGGGAGGGAGGTTTGTGGCCCTTTGCCAGGAAGCAATAGAACAAGGTACTTGGGAGCGTAGGCTTAAAGCCAGATGTGTGTCCAGATCTCTTGACACCTCCCAGCTATGGGACCTGCTTTGGGACCTTCCTCTCACTGGCTTGACTTTGCTGCTTGATAAAATATGATAACAGCACTTCCTCCTCTGTGATTGTTATGAGGGTTGAAATTGTCCATGGATGTGAAGTGCCCAGAACACTGCCTGGCCCCTAGGAAGGGCTCCATCACCCTGTGTTCCCCTGACTGCCCTCTGGATGTCCAAGGTCCCTTGGCCAGCAGGAAGTGAGACGATGGCTTAGCCAAGCAGGACTGTCCAGGTGAGAGGCAGCCAGACTTGATACCCTGAGTCCCTGCTAGGTGTCTGGATCTATTTGAACTCAGATCCGTGGATTTCAGAATGAAGGCCCCCCACCTCCACCCCCATACACACCCAATGACACCCATTGGACACAGATCTCAGATATAGCCAGCTTGGTCACCCAGTTCTCATCTGACTCCCTGAGGAATTATGACACCCACTTTACAGATGAGAAAACTGGTGTTCATGATCTTTTCTATTCTCCCAGAAGACAGTCTGCCTGTTTAACTCATCTGCTGTAATTACTTGCTGTTACTTGAAGAAGACAAGCTTCTTTCTCCTGGAAGGTTGCAAACAAAAGCCTCTTTCAGCCAATGTTATCTCTTGCTGCCGTGCTGTTGTTGTTGTTCAGTCACTAAGTAGTGTCTGACTCTCTGCGACCTCATGCAGCATGCCAGGCCTCCCTGACCCTCACCATCTCCCAGAGTTTGCCCAAGTTCATATCCATTGGATCAGTGATGCCATCCAACCATCTCATCCTCTGCACAACCAGCCGGAACTAAGTGGCTTGAAACATAAGTGGCTATTATCTCTTAAGGCTCTGTGGCTGGACTGGGCTTGATGGGGCAGTTTCCGTGTGAGGACTCCTGCACTGGAGTCTTGTGGTTGGAAGGTTCCTCCGCGCAGACGTTTGGTACTTGGGTAAGGTGGCTGGCACAGCCAGGGTTTTCAGCCTCTCTTTCCTCATTCCTCTCCACGGGCCAGGATCGGACCTCTCTGCAGCAGGCAGTCCTAGGGTTGTTGACCTTCCTGTGGGGCACCTGGCTTCCCCCGGAGTGCAGCGTTCCAGAGGGTAGGAAGTAGAAGCCGTCTTAAGGCTGGATCCAGAAACTGGCACAGGGTCACTGCCAACAGTGTGTGTCACTCCAAGATTGGGTAAGGTGGCTGGCACAGCCAGGGTTTTCAGCCTCTCTTTCCTCATTCCTCTCCACGGGCCAGGATCGGACCTCTCTGCAGCAGGCAGTCCTAGGGTTGTTGACCTTCCTGTGGGGCACCTGGCTTCCCCCGGAGTGCAGCGTTCCAGAGGGTAGGAAGTAGAAGCCGTCTTAAGGCTGGATCCAGAAACTGGCACAGGGTCACTGCCAACAGTGTGGTGTCACTCCAAGGGAGGGGACACGGATCCAGCCTCTCCGGGGTAGAGCATGTCAAGGCTCTGTGGTCATCTGTGACCCACCACAGCTGAGGCAGAGGGTTTTGGCAGATGCTGTGGGCTGGGGATGTTTGACAGCTCACTTCTGTGTAATGTGGGTTCTGCTAGTTGCCTGAGAATAGATCTGGGATCTTGCCTGATATACCTGGAGATTCGCCGCTTGGCTTGAGTGGTTGGCCAGGACCTGCGTCTTTGTGGAGCTGGGAAAAGGTGGTCTAGCAGACAGACTGAGGCTGGGAAGCAGTTGGCATTGGGTGTCTGTGGGACGCTGGGCAGTGGGGTACTTGCCACAAGATGGGCAGGGCTGAGGGGCAGGCGGGGACAGGCTGGACTCGGGAAGGTGGCAGTCTGACCCCTCCGGCCTCAGGAGCAGAGCGTCAGCCGCAGTCAGCTTCTGGAGCAAAGCATTCTTTCCCTGGCGGATGGGGACAGACACAAAGGACAGCAGCCCAGGCCCGGGGTCACTGAGCAAGCTTCTCAGACGGGAACTAGGAGCTGCGCTCAGGCAGAGGCCGGTTTCGAAGTGCAGTGCAGGTGGGGGCCGGCCAAGGGCCCCATTGTCAGTCTGGAAATGCAGACTCTGAAGTGACTGGAACCCAGCGCCCTGAGATTCAGCCCCTGAGAGGCGGAGGCCTCGAGTCCTGGGTACTCCTGAGAAGCAGGGCACGGGTTGGGTGGGGTGTCTGCAGAGAGGTAGGAGAGCTGGGAGACAGCCCAATCTGGGATCTCTGCAGGGACTGACTGTGCACCCTTTAGGACCCCAGCCCTGGCTGAGGACGTTCAAATGGGCCACAAGTTCCCTTCAGTTCTGGAGCTCCTTTCACCGAGGATTGGTGCCCTTCCCAGCCCCCACAGAGTGCTTGACACTTGAGCAAGGCTTCCCAGGTGGCTCAGTGGTAAAGAATCTGTCTGCGGTGCAGGAGATGCAGGAGACACAGGTTGTCCCCCGGGTTGGGAAGATCCCCTCGAGGTAGAAAACGCGACCCACGCCAGTACTCTTGCCTGGGAAATCTACAGTCCATGCATGCCCACACACACACCACAGACAGTTCTGTAGGGCCCGGCAAAGGCTGGAGATCTGGCAGAAGCAGTTGTGAAGTGACTGAATGATGATGCTAAGCATCGCCTCTTAAAAAACTCAGACCTAAACCTCAGACCTTACTCTGATGTCAGCGGGTTTCCCGCAAAGGGTCTCTTTCTATTCCAGCGTCCCACCCGGGATCCCACATCCCTTAATTGTCCTGCCCCCTTCGCCCCCTCCAGTCTGTAACAGTTGCTCTTTCTTGCCTTGCATTTCTGATCTTGGCACTTTTGGAGAGCGCTGATCAGTTATTTTGTAAAATGGCCCTCAGTTTGGGTTTGTGCGATGTTCCCAGGTGGTCCATTTCTGGAGGTGATGCTATGTCCTGCTCGCTGCCTCCCATCAGGGACTCATAGTGTCCGTGTCTCGTGACTGGTGATGTTGCCCTTGGCCACTTGTTTAAGGTGCTGTCTGCCAGGCTTCTCCACTGTCAAGTTCCTATCTTTCCTTTCAAATTAATAGATGTCTGGAGGGAGGTACTTTACCCAGGAGACTAAGCAAACGCTGTTTCTCCCTAAATTTTCACCCATTAATTTTAGCTTCCATCAATGGGTCTTTTCTACAACAGTTATTACTGTAATCTCTGCCTAATGATAATTTTGTTTCCTTCTTTATTTCTGCTTTTATTACTTGGAATTCTACTGTAAGAAAGAACCGTCTCTTCTCCCCCGTTTATTTATGTGGTTATTTATAGCTATATAGACCCCTGGATATTTACATTATTCTATAAGCTATGATTTGTTACTGTGGCTGTTTATTTTCTTGCTTATGTTGTTCCAGCTTTGGCTTCATATTAGGAACACCTTCAGTTTTGCACTTGTGTTTTTGACCAGCCCCACTCTTTTTCTTTGTGAGCATTTCTTTATTTTTTCAACTCTTAAGATGTTCAAAGTTATCTCGTATTTTCCTTTCCCAAATCCTACTGCAAGCCACTTCTCCAAGGGTCCTGGTTCCTTTCATTGGAGAATGGTGTATAGAAACCAAGATCTGGAGTTTGGGTGTGCTCATTGCTACTGAGGTGTCACTGCATTTAAACCCTCCCAGGGACACAGCTGGGAATTACATGGTGATGCACTAACACACGAATATATATCCTCATCTGTATTTCTGTATCCACCTACCTGTATGTATATTAAAAACCATCAGTCTATCTTGATAGCTCTAATTCCTGATATCTCTAATTCTGGTTCAACAGCACAATGTTCATTTAACCTTCCCTCCTTTCCTTATTTGTAATTCTTTCTCCAGCAGTGAGAAGCCCAGTTCTCATGATCTCAGATACATGTATTTAACTCCAATATAGAGTAGTTTCAGAACTGCTGACCCACATCGCTGTGAGAAATGCCTTTACTAAGTGATGACGGCCCCTTCTATGCTCAGTGCCACACTACACATTCAAAAACACGGTTTTCCAAAGCCCCTGAAGTTAATGCCTTTCTTTCCCACCCTCTTCAGTGTGGTTATATTATTTATCTATAGTAATTTTGCTCCTTTTGTTAGCGTTGACATCCTATTTTGAGTTTCTCTCACACCTTGGTTGTTTTTAGTTGCTTTTTTGTGTGCATATGAAGATCATATGAAACATCACGCTGCTTCTCCGTTAGATCTGAACCGAAAGATATACTCAGAGACATGTCACTCTTTCTTCATCCCTGCCAATCTGATCTCATCCTTGACTTCTCTCTGCCCCTCTCTTACCTCCTCTAGGCAGCCCGTCTTCTCTTTCATTTCTGATTTAGCCTTTCTGTATTTCCTCTGTACTGATGAGCAGGTTGTGTATCTTCAAGCCTCATTCTTGAATGAATTGTAGCATTCCGCTCTCACTGTTTGCTTTTCTAATTTAACCGTAAGTCCCGGAATGGTCTCCAGATTAGTTCGTGTCACTCTTTTGCCCTCCTTCGTTACAGCTGCGTAGTACTCCACCGTGTGGCTATACCAGAGTTCATTCAGCTCCCTTCCTGTGTCTGCATGTCTAGGTTGCTTATCACATTTTTGCATTTTCCAGTGATGTTGCATTGAATAAACTGCATGGACATTTTTGTAGTGCTGGGCGATACCTTCAGAGCTCTGTCCAAGGAGTGAGCTTGCCAGCTTGGCAGATAAATGCACATGCAATTCTGCTGGGTGTTGCCAACTCTCCCTCCGGTAAGCGTTACCCTCCACTGTTGGAAAGTATTTGTTTCTTGAAAGTCAAGGTTTGTGTCCATCTTGAACTGATTACAGATGAGGACTGGAGACAGAGGATAATGTATTTAAGGTGACACAGCTCATTAGGGGCCAAACTGGAACTCAGATACAGCTCCCCAGGGTCCTCGCCTCTTTCCCTACTTCCTGCTTCTCCTGAGAAATGGGAGTGAGTTCTCCTGGCAAGTGGGGCCCATGGCCCAGAGGGAGTAGCAGCAGGCGGGTGTGATCTGGCTGGTGGGGTTGTGTCTTGTTTTCACTGCTGAGTTTAAGTAGTCTTGCCTTGGAGCTACCTGATGATCTCAGGGAAGTCTAGGCTAATATAATTCACTCTTCCCAAAACTAAAAAGTATACTCTCATTTGAACGAGAGAATAATTTACCCTTAAGGGTTAGTACAGGGTTTTATATCAGTTTTTTCTGTTTATATCAGTATTTAAACTTTTCTTATCTTCCACATAGTAAACTAGCCTCCCTTTCATCAGACTTCAAGGTGGGAAAGAAAACAAGCCCATCTACTGACGAGGGTCCCCATATCTTATTATCTGGACCCACACTCTCCTTGACCACATGGGTGAGCTGAGTGCAGAGAGATTTGCCCAGGCTCTTCCCCAGGTTAGGAGCAGGTAGGAGGCTGGTCCCAGTCTATCCATTGCTCACTCTGAGTGCAAATGGTGTCGCCATTTGTAGACGGTAGACAAGAGAAGAAAGATGCCCTGGGCTTCCCCAGGCTCCCTTGCATCCCTCTTTTCATTCATTCATTCATTCACTCACTTGCCATTTCAGTTCACTGAGCACCATTGGAACTCCAGGCCAGGTGGGGGAGGGCTGCGACACGGAGATGAACCAGACTCAGGAGCTCACAGTTGAGTAGGGAAGGACCCAGGTGAAGCGATGGTCACAGAATAGGACTGGAGGTGCTCAAAACACCGTCTGCAGTGGGCCTCCTGACATCAAGAAGGGATCCTTGGAGAGAGGCTGCCAAGTAAGCTGAACCTGGACGGATGGGTGGCAGTTGTCCAAGCTGGGAGGAGAATGGGCAGATGTGCTGAGGTCAGAGAACACGGTGGGAGTTAAGGGGAGGGGCTGTAGGACCAGAGTGAGGGGCGTCAGGGGGAGGCAGGCGATGAGCAGTACTCTGGCTGCTGGGTTCGATCCTGACTCGGTTCTTGAGTTCTCTGTGTTATTCACGGCCATATCCCTAGTGCCCAGGGCAGTGCCAGGCATGTTGCAGGTGTTCAGTAACTGTTTTGAGTCTCAATCCTGTGTCTCTTAAAGGGGACAAGCACTTTTTTTGCTGCTGCTATATCCCAGTACTCTCAAATAGGGCATGGCACATAGTAGGTGCTCAATGAATATTTTTCAAGTGGCTGACAGGCTGGATGACAATATAGAGTTTGGCCCATACTTTGTACCTACTGATTAGCAGCTATGATTGTTATCTTCTTGGGTAGCTAGAGAAGTAGTTACTGGTCATGTCATGCTGGGTCTCGTGTGCAGATCCAGAAATATCTGTCAGTAAAAGACAATGATAATGATGATGTAATAGAGGAGAACCTTTGTATTTCATTACAAGTTAATTACTAAAGGGATGATGCCTATAAGCTTACATTATACATAATGGCCCATCTCTGGGAACCCTGTCTTCCAGGTAATGACCTAAAGCTAAAACAACTTTGTTTAGCTCACAGGAAACCTCCTGGCCAGGCCTACCTGTGAATAACTGCAGGAAGGAAGAAACTAGCACATCCCTTCTGGAGGCTGACCAGAACCAAGAAATGTTTGACTTGACTTCCTCCCCTCTTGGTATAAAAGAAGCCCAAATTCTGACTCAGGCAAGATGGTTCTTTGGGACATGAGTCCACCATCTTCTCAGTCTGCCAGCTTTCCAAATAAAGTAGCTGTTCCTTGACCCAACAACGTGTCTCGGATGAGCAGTACAAACTTGGACTCAGTAATAATAATAATAACAATTGCAAACCTTTGTTGAGCAGGTTGAATGCTTTACAAATGTTCTTTCTTCGATGGCTCTTTGGAACCCCCGGGGGTAAATTCACAGGTGTGTCCGAGCTGCCATCTGCCTTGAGCAGCATCTAATGAAGCACAGGCTGTTCTGTGGCTGCTTAGACTGGGTGTGGGCACATGGGCAGGACTTTGTCCTCTCGAGAACTCTTGCCCAGCTTCTGCAGAGGACCTGACCTGGATGCTGGGTGTCTGTCCCTCGGACAGTGCTTCCCGGCTGATTTCCTGAGGCAGAGCTGGAGGCCACCTGGTCCGAACATTTCATCTTGGAGAGCGAGTTACCATTTTTTACTTACTGGGGTCTGATTTTAGGAGCTAAATGGGTTTTTGCAGTTTTTTCATGAAGTTTCTCATGTATACCTGTGCCCATGCTCAGTCACATCTTGACTCTCTGCGACCCTGTGGACTATAGCCTGCCTGGCTCCTCTCCATGGGATTCTTTGGGCAAGAATACCGGAGTGGGTTGCCATGCCCTCCTTCAGGGGATCTTTCTGACCCAGGGATGAAACCTGCATCTCCTGTGTCTCCTGCATTGCAGGCGGACTCTTTACCACTGAGCCACGGGGAAGCCCATCTCACGTATCAATAGTGTATATGTATGGTTGAGATAATAAATATGAAACGAGCATCCACGTACTTATTACATAGTCTGTGGAATAATTCCAAAGCTCTTTGTGTGGTTTACAAGAGCCCCTGTGCTGGCCTCTTCTTCCCCGAGACTTCAGCTCTCCCCAGACTCCCGGGATGCTTCATCGCCCAGACTCGCTGCATGCAGCCTTTCGCACATTCACCTTTTCTTTGCACCTGCCAAACTCCTAACGCCTAGTTTTCTCCTACGATGGGCTGAACTAGTTCTGCTAGCCGTTCAGGTCTCAGCTTAGCTCCCTCCCATCTTCCTGGGAGAGTTCCCTGCATGCCTCTCAGGTGAGTGGGGACTCCCCCATTGTGTGTTCTCCAGGGCTCACATCACCATAGTGACATTTATGCCTCCCCCTCCCTGGGTCACGAGATGCCCGAGGGACCTGGTTTTCTACTGGTGGATGCTCTATGGATGCTCGGAGGATACTGATGGGAATCCTGGTCTATGGGTTTCCCAGGGGATGCTGTGTTTTAAGTGACCACAGAGATCTGTTCTCTAGGGAGATGTCAGTGGTTCTTTAATGCTCTAGCATCATCCGCTGGATTTGTCATCCAGCGTTTCTGAATGTCCAGGCAAAAGCTCATCCTTGTTAAACAGGATGGAGTGAAACTTCCTCCCCCCAACAATATAAAAATGTTCCTTGAGATGGAAAAACACTGGGAATTACAGTTGAGCCAGAGCCACTCCTGGGAAGGTGGTCAGCGAGTCCTGGAAAGACTTTGAATGAAATAGTCTCTCCCCCTTGTCTTGAATGAGTGGTACCTCTTAGCATGTTGGGGAGCACAGATTTAGTCCCAAGACTGGCGAATTTCTGCTAGAATTAAGGAGTACCGAAGCCAGATCTATGTGGCCTGAGTATCTCTGGTGGAACAAAAACACTGTCAGAACTTCCAACATTTGGCATTCCCACACGCAGCCACACCCCTTTCCCAGCTCAAATTCCAGCCCCCTCCCACTTCCTTCCCCCAGCAGAGAGATACTGTCACAGAGAAGGCTGCCTGCTTTGTCCTTTTCACTCGTATAGTGAATTTTCAAGGCTCTTGGAAAGACAGCAGCACGCGGAGTCTCCATGGTTTTATTTTTGCACGTATGTGTTTTGAATAGGAGGGAATTCAAACGGGTGTTCAGTTGCTCAGTCGGGTCTGACTCTTTGTGACCCCGTGGACTGCAGCCCTGCAAGCTTTCCCGTCCTTCGCCATCTCCTGGAGTTTGCTCAGATTCATGTCCATTGAGTCGATGATGCCATCCAACCATCTCATCCTCTGCCGCCCTCTTCTTTTGCCTTCAATCTTTCCCAGCATCAGGGTCTTTTCCAGTGAGTCAGCTCTTCACATCTAAAATAACATAATCAACTACATGACAGAAAATTTCAAAATATTCTCCCCCCAGGCATTTTTCTCCTGTTCTACTGAGGCTTTAAAACTATTATTTGGAATCCTAAGTAGGACTGAATTGCAGCATCTTGTGGGGTTTTTTCCCCCATCTCATAGCTGGGACATCTCCCTTTAGGCTACTTGATCTTTTGATCCTCATTTTAAACTGCTGCGCAGTGTTTCAGAAACCTGTGAGTTTTTTTTTTTTTTTCATTCCCTGTTTGCTGTTGAGTGTCAAGTGGCAGCTGAAGGAAGATGTGTGACTTACTAAGCAGCTCTGAGGGGTTGGGTGTAGAGAAGGGGACCCTGCAAGTGAATTGGGGGGGGCCTAGGACACCAGGACCCAGTGTGGGTCCCTAGGACTGTGTCTCTCAGCCGTGTCCTCCTCTGGCAAGGACACTGGCGTGGTAGACCTAGAGAGCTTAGCTGGACTTCACGGCATCTTACAAAGAAGATAGAGAAATATGCACAGAAGGGGAAAGCAAACAATGGAAGTCAAGTGACTTGGGATGCATCGAACATGTTAGCATTACCCTGGAAATCTGGTCAAAAATTGGGACACGAATCACTTAGACAGCGTGGAAGGTGTGCACGTCCAGTTTGTGAACGGTCTGAAGCTGGAGGAGAAGGACTGGGTAGGCAGAAGGGGTCCTCTGGAAGCTGAGATGGCCTCCCAGGGTGGCTCCATGGGCAAAAGTCAGCCTGCTGAAATGTAACAGAGCCAGAATACTCAGTCCTGGCTTTGGCTTCCAAACACTGACTTTGCTTGGAGAGGAAGAGGTCCACGTGGCTCTGTAGGATGACGATTCCATAGCATGGTGCGGTGACCCCAAAGCCAGTGTGGTTCTGGGCAGCGTAGTGGGTGTGCTGCCCCAGAAGGATGGAGGGGATAGCCCTGCCCCACCGGGCTGGGAAGACCTTTCCTGGAGTACTGTTTCCTCGTAAATGCTGTGACTTTGGAATGGGTCTTTTCCGGAGCAGGATCGTGATTAGGCGAAACTGCACAAACCAGTCAGAGGTGGGCGGTGTTTAGCTGGAGGAAAGGAGGCTCATGGGGCCACGGGAACAAGTGCCAGTCACCATCCGCATCATCATCATTAATTTCAATAGTTGCCAGTTCACAGCCATTCTATTTAGTCCTACAAGCTGAGTATTAACCCGCACCTTACAGATTAGGAAACTGAGTCTGAGAGAGTGAAGCCACTTGCCCAACTCACACAGCTGGGAAACCACAGAGCCGAGATAGATGGCAGATGCGTTTGAGGGCTGCATTGTCATTTCTTCCCACTGAATATCACTTTCTCAAAACCTGAGGCATTGTTGCCTTACACAATCACCTTGGTCTTTTTTTTTTTGTATTGGGATATAGCCAATTAACAATGCTGTGATGGTTTCAGGTGAACAGCAAGGAAACTCAGCCATACATACACATATATCCATTCTCTCCAGATTCCTCTCCCATCCAGGCTGCCACATAACATTGAGCAGAGTTCCATAATATCAGCTTGCTCTTTGCAGAGAGGGTGCCCCCTACTGGTTACAGAGCACAGGCTCTCCCTGAAATTTACACATACATATTTACATAGCACTCAATACTTCTAGTCTTTAAAACCTTGTGGATCTTTTTTTTTAAAGTTGTTTTAATGAATTCTAAATTTGTTTTTATTATAAGCATTGTTTTATTAGTACGTATTCAGTTGAAATAATTACTTATTAATTAATTGTATTAATTATTAGATGACTATCAAAAGTCTATTTAGAAAATGTAAGGTGTAAAGAACAAGCATCCCTGTACCCACCTCCCCACTTAAGAAATATTGACAGTACTTCAGGGGTCCCCAGTCCCATCCACTCCCCCTCTCTACTTGGTAGTAATCACTCTCCTGGCCTTTTGGTTTATTAGTCTCTTGCTCTTCTTTGTAATTTTATCCCTGATAGATCAGTTAGTAAAGAATCCGCTGCAATGCCAGAGACCTTGGTTGAATTCCTGGGTCAGGAAGATCCTCTGGAGAAGGGATAGGCTATCCATTCCAGTATTCTTGGGCTTCCCTTGTGGCGCAGCTGGTCAAGAATCTGCATGCAATGTGGGAGACCTGGATTCGATCCCTAGGTTGGGAAGATCCCCTGGAGAAAGGAAAGGCTACCCACTCCAGTATTCAGGCCTGGAGAATTCCATGGACTATAGTCCATGGGGTCCCAAAGAGTCGGACATGACTCAGTGACTTTCACTCACTCACTCTATCTCTAAACAACGTGTTCAGTTTCCCCTGTTTCTGAACTTCATATGGATGGAAATATCCTTTATGCAGTCTTTGGTGGCTTACTTTTCAAGTCTATGTTGTGGCAATGTGTTCTTGCAGGCTGCAGCATTTCACTCCTTTTCTCGCCATATAGAATATATGGCAGGCCCCTGTGGATGGACATTTGTGTTGTTCCCAACACGCTGCAAACACGAACATTGCAGTCTGTCAGCATTCTTGGCCGCTCTGGGACTCTGGTGCAGGTGTACCCAAGCGTGTGCCCACAGGTGGGATGGTGGGTCACCGGGGTCTGAGTCTATCCATCTTTATAGGATGGGAGCATCCTAGCTTACAGAGTGACGTGACCAAGTTGTACTTCCGCGTGTGCTAAGCCGCTCAGTCATGTCTGACTCTTTGCAACCCCGTGGACGTGGCCCACCAGGCTCCTCCGTCCATGGGGTTCTCCAGGCAGGGATACTGGAGTGGGTTGCCATTTCCTTCTCCAGGGGATCTTCCCAGCTCAGCAGTCAACCCGTGTCTCTTGCGTCTCCTGCCTTGACAGGAGGATCTTTACCACTGAGCCTCCTGGAAAGCCCCAGTACTCCCGAAGCTGGTGAACAAGCCTCCCTCTTGCTTTACAGCCTTTGTCAGTATTGAATGGTTTTCTGATTATTTTTACCTCTTGTCCATCATGGCTGTTGGGTAGTAACTCACTGTATTTTATTAATTTTTTTTCTCATCGTATTTTAATTTGCATTTCTCTGATTACTGAGGTTTAGCTTCTCAGTGCTTACTTACTCTTTTGAGAAGTGCCTGAACATGGTTTTTGTCCAGTTTTCTGCTGGCATGACACTAACATGATATGCATGATGTACAGTGTATATAGTATGTATATGTAGACACATAGTACATACACGTGTGTGTGTGTGTGTATCTCCCAGATTATGGCTTAACTTTATGACTTTTTTTTAATAAACAGAGGTATTAAATTTAATGCTTTTTAATTTTTTACTATTTTTCTTTATCGTTTGAACTTTTATGTCTCAATAAGGTATCTTCTGCCTCCAGGTCATAAAGATATTTACTTATATTGTCTTATAAAAGTTGTTAAGTTTTCCTTTTCTCAGTTGTCTGTAATCCACCTGGAACTGGTGAAATTTGGTTAGATTTTTTTCTATATGGTTACCCAATTATTCCAGCACTGTTTATCCAGAAGCCCATTGTCCCCAGTGATAAGTAGTGTCCATATATGTGTGGCTCTGTTTCTGTTCTTTGGACTTATTTTTCTAAGGGTTAACTCCTAAGCTGTATAATAGTTCATGATGTCTTATAAGGCAAGTTCCCTTTCCTTATTTTTCGTTAATAAATAATTTGCCTATTATTCTCTCTCTGCACTTTGATATGCGTTTTAGAATCAGCCTGCTAGGTAGCACCAGACCCTGTAGGCGTTTGGACTGTAGTAACTCTGTGTATAGCTCACCTTAGGTAGAACTCCTGTTTTCTAGATATTGACTCTCCCACTCCTTGAAGATGGCGTGCCTTCCTTCTTATGGAGGTACAACTTTATGTCTGTAAACTTTTCTTGTTAAAGAATTTTACATATTTTTGCTAGATTGATTTCTAGGTAATTTATATTTCCACTACTGTTGCAAATGCTCTCTCTTTGAGATATACCTCTTTATTGAGATAAGATCCACAAACCACCACATTCACCTCTTCAAAGTGTTGTGCAGCCATCACCAAAGTCTAAGTCTAGGACATTTCTATCATGCCCCCAAATGCCTTTCTCATTAGCAGCTGACTCTCGCGCCTCTCGCCCCACTCCAGCTCCTGGCAGGTAGGACTGAGTGAGGCAGTGAATGAATGAACTTATGCCTATGCAGCTGGCTTCATGTCAGAAGTTACCTAGTCCCCAACTTTCCTTTCTGTTTTATTTTGGTTCTGTGTTTCCCTCCCATATCTGTTATTGGTATAGTTTCCAGCTAATCTCCCCACCTCTTTCATTCTCCTCTACTCCCTGGCCAGACAGCTTTTCCCAAGGAAAACCGTGTTCCAATCACTTCTCTCCGAGGAAACCCTGGGTGGCTTCCTTGGGAATCCATCTGCACTCCCAGCGCGATTTCTCTGGGGAGATTCAGGCTGATGACTCAAGCCCCTTGGAGGCAGACTTTGGGAATGCAGCTCTTGGGCTTCGGAGAAGGCCTCCTCTGGGCTCTCGGTTTGCTGCAGAGACCTCAGAAAGTAAACACAGTCGACCTGATTATTCTCCTCCACTTCCTCCTGAGTCAGAGCTATCTTGGGTTAACTCGGGGAAGAGGCTAAATAAGCCTTGAAACCAAGCAGCCTCCGTGACCGGCACTTTGTTTTGCTTGAGTGACCGCGATGATGGGTATTGGGTTTTAAGGGCAACACTAACTGTGTCTCTTTAGACCGACCTTGGTGATCTTTTCCCTGCCCTGCAGAGACGGGGATGGCCAGACTCACACCCTGCCCCACCGCTCCCCCAGCCTGCAGCACCCACTCACACATCCCTTCAGTGCACTTTCCCCAGATGCTTGGCCCATGCCAAGCCCTGTGCTTGGTGTTGGAGATTCAAAAGCCTGCTCTCTCAGGGCTTGAAGTCTGGCTAAGGGAACTACAAGAAGCAAGAGACCCATGAAAGAGATAACTGGTGCTTGGGTAGATGTCTGTCCGGGGCAGAGAAGGGAGTGGATGTCCCTTTGCCTTCTTTTGACCTCATGCAAAGGTCATAGAATCACCAAGATAAACCAAGGGACCAACCTCACACTCAGAAACAAATGAGTGGATACAACCACTTATACCTTATTCCCTAGCAGTTCTTCTCTTAGGTAGATGGAGCCAATAGGAAATGGCACAGATTTACATCAAAAGAAAACATTGCAAACAAACGTTGACTCTAGTTAATACATGTAAACTGCAGTATTTAAAGGGAAGTATTTAAATGGATGATATTTCCCTAGAGAAGGAAATGGCAACCCACTTCTATATTCTTGCCTGTAAAATTACATGGACAGAGGTACCTGGCAGGCTATAGTCCATGGGGTTGCAAAGAGTCAGGCATGACTGAGCACCTGACATAGATAATGATATTTGCAGTTTACTTTGAAATGCACCCTCAAAAGATGGCTGGATAAGATGCAGGGATAGGTATCTGAGAAAACAAATGCTGTTGTTCAGTAAGTCATGTCTGATTCTGCAACCTCATGGACTGCAGCACACCAGGCTCCCCTGTCCTTCACTATCTCCTGGAGTTTTCTCATACTCAGGTCCATCAAGTCAATGATGCCATCCAACCATCTCATCCTCTGTCATCCCCTTCTCCTCCTGCCCTCATTCTTTCCCAGCATCAGTCTTTTGCAGTGAGTCAGCTCTTCACATCAGGTGGCCAGAGTATTGGGGCTTCAGCTTCAGCATCAGCCCTTCCAATGAACACTCAGGTCTGGTTTCCTTTAGGATTGACTGGTTTGATCTCCTTGCTGTCCAAGGGATTCTCAAAAGCTTCTCCACCACCACAGCATGAAAGCATGAGTTCTTCGGTGCTCAGCCTTCCATATGGTTCAACTGAAACATTCATACATGACTACTGGAAAGATGATGTGTGCGCACGGTCATCTCCGACTCTTTGCAACCCCATGGACTATAGCCAGCCAAGCTCCTCTGTCCATGGAATTTTCCAGGCAAGAATACTGGAGTGGGTTGCTATTTCCTATTCCAGGGGATCTTCCCAACCTAGGGATCAAAGCCACATCTCCAGCGTCTCCTGCATTGACAGGCAGATTCTTTACCATTGCAAAAACCCATGACTTTTTGACTACAAACCTTTGTCCGCAAAGTGATATCTCTGTATTTTCATCACTTTCCTTCTTCCAGGGAGTGAGTGTCTTTTGATTTCATGGCTGCAGTCACCACAGTGATCTTGGAGCCCAAGAAAGCCCGCTTCCACTTTTTCCTCTTCTGTTTCCCATGAAGTGAGGGCACCAGGTGCCATGATCTTCATTTTTTAAATGTTGACTTTTAAATGAATTTTTTCACTCTCCTCTTTGATTTTCATCAGGAGACTCTAGTTCCACTTTGCTTTCTGCCAATAGGGTGGTATCATCTGTGTAACTGAGGTTGTTGATATTTCTTTTGGTGATCTTGACTCCAGCTTGTGATTTATCCAGACTGGCATTTCACATGATGTACTCTGTATATAAGTTAAATAAGCAGGGTGACAATATACAGCCTTGTCTTACTCTTTTCCCAATTTTGAACCAGTCCGTTGTTCCATGTCTGGTTCTAACTTTCGCTTCTGGTCCTGCATACAGGTTTCTCAGGAGGCAGGTAAGGTGGTCTGGTATTTCCATCTTTTAAAGATTTTCCACAGTGTGTTATGATCCATACATTCAAAGGCTTTTAGCGTAGTCAGGGAAGCAGAAGCAGATGGCTTTCTGGAACTCCCTTGCTTTCTCCATGGTCCAGAAAATGCTGGCACTTTTATCTCTGGTTCCTTTGCCTTTTTGAAACCCAGCTTGTACATCTGGAAGTTCTCAGTTCATGTCCTGCTGAAGCCTGGCTTGAAAGATTTTGAGCATACCCTTGCTATCATTTGAAATGACTGGGTTGTACAGTAGTTTGAGCATTCTTTGGCATTGTCCTTCTTTGGGACTGGAATGAAAACTGACCTTTTCCAGTCCTGTGGACACTGCTGAGCTTTCCACATTTGCTGATATATTGAGTGTAGCACTCGAACAGCATCATCTTTTGTATTTTAAATAGCTCAGCTGAAATTCCATCATCTCCACTAGTTTTGTTCGTAGTGATTCTTCCCAAGGGCCACTTGACTTTACACTCCAGGATGTCTGGCTCTAGGTGAGTGACAAAAAGCAAGTATAGTAACATGTTAATAGTGGCATTTAGTTGCTTACTGTATGGGTGCTCAGTATAATTTTTTTTTTCTGTATGTGAAAATTTTCATTTAAAACATTGGAGAAATGAGTATGTGTGTTTGCCAGCAAAAATATAAAAGAATGTTCAGAACAGCATAATGACCTCAAACTGAAAGCAACCCAATGCCCATTAGCAGTAAAATAAATGCATGCATAGTGGCCCTGTTTATATAATGGAGTACTGTTCCCAATGAGAATGAATGAGCTAGCTACCCACAACATAATGTTGAAGGGGGAAGGACTCAAAAGAGGACACCCTGTATGGTTCTGTTTCCATAAAATCCATAAACAGGCAAAACTAGCCTAGGGTGTTAGAAATCAAGGTAACGGTTTTCAAGAAGAAGGAAGAAAAGGACTGAATGGAATAGGGAGCCTCCTGGGGTACTTGAAGGTTCTGTTTCTTGATGTTGGTGGCAGCTGACAGGTATGAACCCTCATCAAGTATGTTTAAAGTCTGTGCACCTTTCTGTTTGTGTGTTACACATCATTAAAAATAAAACTGTACTGAGAAGAAAAAGAAAGAAAACCAAACACATCCAGCCTAGAAGCTTTGCCTAGCCAAAGCTACTTTTTTCATTTAAGAAGCAATTTTAATTAGAAATTATATCCTGTATACAGATGTTATTCCAAGAAGTTTCATTCCATTGGCTAAGACGGAGTGGATAGCTCTGAAATGATGGAAATCTTGCCCTGACCTCTTTAGGGTGGTAGGAACCACTCTGAGTCTGTCAAGTAAACCAAAGCTGTGCAGGGAATGAGGCTCCCCTTTAAGGCACACGTTTGTTCATTGTGCACACGTGCATCAGTTCCCTTGGTCTTCACTGTGTCTTTCCTTCACACAGAAATCTATCCACATACACTGTGTCCTGAATCCAGACTAGATTCCCCAGGTGTGACCTGGCCCTGCAGGGGTTCATGTGCCCAGAGGAAGGAAGAGGCGTGTAGGTGTTTCACCTGGCAGCCACCCTCTCTGCCTACCTGGAGTCCTTTTTGGGATTTTTCTAGTATCTTTGTCCTGAGATATCCTTTGACCCCTGAACTGACTTGTCAAGAGTTCCTCAGAGAAGCAGAACCAATGAGAGACAGAGATAGACAGATAGATAGATAAATAGATAGATAGAGGTTTGTTGTAAGAAATTGGCTCACATCATTATGTGTGCTAAGTCACTTCAGTCATGTCCAGCTCTGTGTGATGCTCTGGACCACCAGGCTCCTCTGTCCATGTGATTCTCCAGGCAAGAATACTGGGGAGGGTTGCCATGCCTTGCTCCAGGGGATCTTCCTGTCCTGCATCTGTTCTGTCTAACCTGCACTGGCAAGCAGGTTCTTTACCTCTAGTGCCGCCTGGGAAGCCCCATGTTGTTATGGAGACCCCCCAAGTCTTGGGATCTGCAGAATGAGTCAGCAACCAGGAGACTCGGGAGAGCTGATGGTTTCATTTCAGTCTGAAGGCTGGCAGGCTCAGTACCCAGGAAGAGCCTAGGCTTCCGTCTGGATGCAAAAGCAGAAAACAGCTGATGTCCCAGCTCACAGGCAGTCGGGCAGGAAGAGCTCCTTCTCACTCAGGCCTTTTTGGCTATTCAGGCCTTCGACTGCTTAGATGAGGCCCACCCACGCTGGAGAAGGCAGTCTGCTTTGCTCTGGAGTCTACCGATTCCAGTGTCAATCTCATCCAGCAACCACCCTCACAGACACACCCAGAATCATGTTTGAAAAATGTCTGGGCACCCCAGGATCCAGGAGTCAGTCAGGTTGACAGAATATTAATTGTCACCACTCTGGAGCCTGAAAAGCCTTCTAGCTCAAAAAGACACAGCTCTCTAATAGAAGAGGCGCAGCCAGGGCCCTGGCCTGGTCCCTGTCCCATCTCATCAAGCAGGACAGGCTGTTGCTGTTGTCCATACACACATTAGTCATTTTCACCCCCCACGTTGTTTGAATTAGTCATCAGTGGAAAAGAAGGCTTCAGCTGCCACCAGGCCCCCTGCATGGTCATATTGATGATTTTAAAGAATAAATAGAAATATCTTAGTTATTGCAAAATACGTTATATACGTCAGGCAATCTCTGAAACAGTTGAAAGATAAAAAACGAACCTCCACATGCTTCCCGCACAGCCTCACAAATGGAAAATGACCAGTATATTGAAGGTCTTTGCTGCTCCTCCGAGGGGATTCCCGCTCTGTCCTTTCCTGTAAGTAGCCACTCTCCTGAATTCTGTTGGTCATTCTCTTGCATTTTACAAACACCAAAGTGTGTGTCGCTAAGTATACTTGCTTGACGTGCCCTGTTAGAGTCTTTATTGACACATGCTGCGGGTGTTCTCTACACTGTGCTTCTACACTTCTCTACACTTCGTATGAGATGGGGCCTCATCCCCACCGTTGCGTGTAGCCGCTGTGCGTTCATTTCACTTCCGTGTCATATTCTATGGTGTGGACGCGTCCATCGTAGGAGCCGTGTGTCCGTCTCTTCAACTCTTGATGCCTGTTTGGGTAACTTCTGGTCCTCTGCCTTCCCAGCTGAAGCTCACAGGGGCATTCCTGTCACCATCTCCAGGTTCACAGGTACAGGGATTTCTCTTAGAGGAACACCTAGGAGGTCAGGCGCTCAGCCCAGCTGGGGACTATCTCCTTGCTTCTCTGGGTAATGCCAGGGAACTTTCCAGAATGATTTTACCAGTGTGTGCTCCCGCTGGCGGTGATGTGGGTTTCTTATGATGCTGTCCCCCTCCCTGCTCTCCATCCTCTCTGGTCTCAGTAAACTGCCCTCCCTAGGTTCGGTCACCCTTGTTCACAGGGTGGCCAGTGTTTAAAGCGCAGGGTGACCATGGTGCCCTCCTGCCCGCTTCATGCACGTGCAGGACTGTGCTTGTCTCGGGTGCATGAACATGTGTCAAGTTCCCGCTGCTGTGGGAGAGCCCACAGGCTTTTGTTGGACGACTGTGCAGCTGCCTGTCTCTGCTTCAAGGAAAACAACTAAACCAAAATCCCAGTAGAATGGGTGGTGGCCAAGCTGAACCCCAGGGCTGAGCTCCTTATGCCAGTATCACAATCTTCATCCTTGAAAGTGATCAGCCATGCTCTGCCATTTCTCCATGGGCCAAAGAGCAGTGCGTCCCAAGGTTTTCTCCATGAGAGATTTTTCTGGCCCACCCAAGACCTAGTCCCCGAACATGAAATCACTCCCCGACCCGGTCTGCCAGGCTTTGGAGAGGATGCTTATAAACTGTCATTTTTTTGTGCTGCCTCTTTCCAATTGCAGATTAGTCTGGGGAGAAAGATAAAGACATTTGCCACCAAGATGGTAATCACGAGTGGAAATGACGAAGACAGAGGAGGCCAGGAAAAAGAGAGTAAAGAAGAGAGTGTCTTGGCGATGCTGGGGATTATCGGGACCATTCTGAACCTGATCGTCATCATATTTGTATACATCTACACCACTCTGTGAATGGCCCAGTGGGTCCTCAGGCCTCAGGATACCCTGCATGGTCATATTGATGATTTTAAAGAATAAATAGAAATATCTTAGTTATTGCAAAATACGTTATATATGTCAGGCAATCTCTGAAACAGTTGAAAGATAAAAAACGAACCTCCACATGCTTCCCGCACAGCCTCACAAATGGAAAATGACCAGTATATTGAAGGTCTTTGCTGCTCCTCCGAGGGGATTCCCGCTCTGTCCTTTCCTGTAAGTAGCCACTCTCCTGAATTCTGTTGGTCATTCTCTTGCATTTTACAAACACCAAAGTGTGTGTCGCTAAGTATACTTGCTTGACGTGCCCTGTTAGAGTCTTTATTGACACATGCTGCGGGTGTTCTCTACACTGTGCTTCTACACTTCTCTACACTTCGTATGAGATGGGGCCTCATCCCCACCGTTGCGTGTAGCCGCTGTGCGTTCATTTCACTTCCGTGTCATATTCTATGGTGTGGACGCGTCCATCGTAGGAGCCGTGTGTCCGTCTCTTCAACTCTTGATGCCTGTTTGGGTAACTTCTGGTCCTCTGCCTTCCCAGCTGAAGCTCACAGGGGCATTCCTGTCACCATCTCCAGGTTCACAGGTACAGGGATTTCTCTTAGAGGAACACCTAGGAGGTCAGGCGCTCAGCCCAGCTGGGGACTATCTCCTTGCTTCTCTGGGTAATGCCAGGGAACTTTCCAGAATGATTTTACCAGTGTGTGCTCCCGCTGGCGGTGATGTGGGTTTCTTATGATGCTGTCCCCCTCCCTGCTCTCCATCCTCTCTGGTCTCAGTAAACTGCCCTCCCTAGGTTCGGTCACCCTTGTTCACAGGGTGGCCAGTGTTTAAAGCGCAGGGTGACCATGGTGCCCTCCTGCCCGCTTCATGCACGTGCAGGACTGTGCTTGTCTCGGGTGCATGAACATGTGTCAAGTTCCCGCTGCTGTGGGAGAGCCCACAGGCTTTTGTTGGACGACTGGCAGCTGCCTGTCTCTGCTTCAAGGAAAACAACTAAACCAAAATCCCAGTAGAATGGGTGGTGGCCAAGCTGAACCCCAGGGCTGAGCTCCTTATGCCAGTATCACAATCTTCATCCTTGAAAGTGATCAGCCATGCTCTGCCATTTCTCCATGGGCCAAAGAGCAGTGCGTCCCAAGGTTTTCTCCATGAGAGATTTTTCTGGCCCACCCAAGACCTAGTCCCCGAACATGAAATCACTCCCCGACCCGGTCTGCCAGGCTTTGGAGAGGATGCTTATAAACTGTCATTTTTTTGTGCTGCCTCTTTCCAATTGCAGATTAGTCTGGGGAGAAAGATAAAGACATTTGCCACCAAGATGGTAATCACGAGTGGAAATGACGAAGACAGAGGAGGCCAGGAAAAAGAGAGTAAAGAAGAGAGTGTCTTGGCGATGCTGGGGATTATCGGGACCATTCTGAACCTGATCGTCATCATATTTGTATACATCTACACCACTCTGTGAATGGCCCAGTGGGTCCTCAGGCCTCAGGATGGCCAAAAGACAGGAGAAGTCCTGTGTGTGGGCAGATCGGTGACCGGACACTGCGCCCACAAGCAGCCTTGACCGACACATACCGCCCAATCAGATGCACCTTCGAACTCGATAAAGGGTCACCAAAATCAACCAATCCTGCTGCAAGGAGCAGACACTAAAGCACAATGAATCCACCAAAACTCATTCACACAGCAAGGAACTCAACATCGTTGGCAGGGGACCCAAAAGAACGCTTGGAAAACCGCCCTTTGACACCATCAGGGAGTGGATGAGTGCAAAGATGGGTTATCCCAGGTCACTAATGGATGTCACGTGTTCAAAAAGAGGAACAGGGGTGGATGCAGCTCACAGCAGACACAGCTCTCGGCCTGTCTCCCAGGACACATGTTTCCTCCTAACTCGATGAACTGTTTGGTACCAAAAAACCACAGGGACAATCCTTGACAAGCATCCCATTCATCAAAAGTGTCTAACTATTTGATACTGGGAGATAACTTATTTTTTCTTTTTTTCATTGGCTTGATGTGTGTATCTGTTCATATCAAGGTTTATAAATATATATTTTTAATAAATGTGCTCTATTTTTTAGCATGAACCAAATATTTGGAGAAGCGCTCCTGGATCCATACAGCTTTCCTTGGTTTTACCTGCTGTACCTACCTTAGACTGCAGTTGTTCCGTTGTGTAATCTAGTCTTCGTTCTCTCATCTGGAATCATTTCCCTCTCATGCTTTTCCGTCTGGAAGACATTTTCCCGTAAGACCAGCTGTGGTCTTGGTTGGTGCATGTTTTAAGATTGTCCACTGAGAGACTTTTTGATGTTATACCGGAGATGTAAAACGGTCGTGGGCATGTGGACTTTGGATGTACCGTATCCTTACTGAGAATTATGCATGAACAGGGCTGAGTGATATAGATCAGCTTAAAAAAATTTTTTTACAAGGAATGCCATGGAGGAAGGGCGCGGCTACATCTGTGGATCAACTATAGGATGGAGTATTCAGCTTCTCATTGGCAGCGTTATTTCATTCTTGTGACCATTTGTCAATGAGATTTGATTTTAATGGCCACATGCCATGAAAGATGGGTGGGAAGGTCAAGGCGGGGAAAGCTCAGCGTTAGGTGCATAATTCCCTCAGTGAGCCTCCTGGGAGCCTTTGCAAAGTAGGTGGGGGTGTAGATGACACTTGGACTCCCCCCCCATAATAGCTCACCTGGCTATTTCAGGCTGGGAGCACACCCTGCAACAAGTGACTTTTCAGGAGCACTGGAAGGGGATGCAACAGTCACCCTAAAAGATTGCTACATTTCTTTAAGCTCCTGATTCACACCCACATGAAGCTACTTCCTCCCTGGCAGGGGCAGTTGAAGCAGGATGAATATGCCCTGTTCTCCTGCCTGCCTGAGATGGGCCTTTCACTGGCTGCAGCGGCATGACCTTATAAAGAGGGTTAGTGTTCCTTCTGCCAGCGCCAGCCTTGCCTGTGGGCAAAAGGAGCAGCAGGCTCCTAGGTGGAGTTGAATGATGTCCAGGAGGCCGCCAGCTCCCTCCTGATGTTGTGGTGTCTGAAATTTCACCCATAGAGAGTCACTTCTTGGACTGTGTTAAGGACCAGGCTCTTTTTAAAGCAGATGCCCCGAGCACCTGGCCCTCATCAGGAGTCTTCTCTTCCCCACCAGAAGGAACAGAAGTCGATGTGCATTCAGGACATACTGTGTGCTAGGCGCCGTGCCAGACCCTGTATTCCTTAAGGCGTTGAATGCTCACAGGAAATGAGTTGGAGAGTCTGTCTCCCTCATCGTAGAGGAAGAAAGGGGAACTTAGATGGGGAAACTTCCCGGAGGTCAGGTAGCTGGTAGTGGTGACTCAGAACCCAAATTCCCAGAGCTGTCTGCTTCCCTAGCCCCCTGAGGGGCATCAAATGCTGGGAAAAGAGGGAACAGAGAGGCAGGGACTGGCGGGGAAAGGGCCCACGGGGCCGATGCACAACCACGGTTTGCACAGAGCCAGCTCTGCCCCCGCCCCCCTTCCCTCCTAAGAATAAATAACCCCTGGGAACCCCTTGCATCCTGGCACAACACTGGCTGCGTGAGGGCTTGAGGAGGGAGGCCAGGAGGAGGCTGCTTAGAAATATAATGGACTGTCGGGGGATGGAGCCATCTCACGGGTTCCATGTCATTCTAGAAAGACTGTGAGAATTCTGAACAGTGAACAAAGTAAACAATAAAGGTGCAATGGAAAAAAAGTCTACCGATGTCCTTTTTCCCCCCGCAGCATCCTGGTATTTTTAAACCTTCACGTCATTCCTTTACCTATTTTTGTTTTATTTTATTTCAGATTTTTTTTTATTATGTGGACCATTTTTGAAGTGTTTTGAGTTTGTTACAATGTTGTTTCTGTTTTACTTTTGCTTGTTTTCCTATTTTCTGTTTTGATTTTTTTTTTTTTTTTGGTTGGGAATCCTAACTCCCCAACCAGGATCGAACTCACACCCCGTGGATTGGAAGGTGAAGTCTTAACCACTGGACCACCAGAGATGTCCTGATTTTTTTTTTTAAGCAGACAAAACTGAATGTGACTCTGTTCCAATGAAACTGTTTTGTGTGAACTGTGAAGCCCTGGTGATTTTTCAAGTGTACTAATTTGAAATTTATTGAGGGGAAAAACTGCCTTTCCGATCCTCTCAACAGCTCCCCGATGGTCCTTCTACACTGTCCTAATCCACAGCCTGGAAATAAAGCTGCCCATTTAGTGACTGCCAACCCGAGTGGCAGTGCTCTCTCCTGTAGAGAGGGTCTTTCATTTCTGCCCTCATTTAGCAAAGCCCAAGAACACGGACTGGGAAAACCCAGCTTCCTCCATGATCTCAAGGCGTCTCGTGGGGATGTGATGGGGAGGCAGCTGGTGGCCCTGGGGCTGAGTATGTCGAGCCCAGCCTTGGCACAAGTAGCAACAACCCAAACATCGAGCCCAAGGGCTGAGACTTCCCACCCATCTTAAGGGACCCTCACAACAGCCCGTGAGATGTCCATGCCTACCCTGTCTCACAAGATGAAGTGTGTGTGTGTTCACTCACTCAGTTGTGTCCGACACTTTGCGAGCCCACGAACTGTAGCCCTCCAGGCTGCTCTGTCCGTGGGATTTCCCAGGCAAGAATACTGGAGTGGGTTGCCATGCCTTCCTCCATGGGGTCTTCCCTACCCAAGGATCGGCCCACATCCCCTGCATTGGCAGGCTGGCTCTACCACTGAGCCACCAGGGGAGCCTGGGAGATGAGGAGAAAGGCTCAAAACAGCTGATCAGCTTTTCCAAGGTCACACAGCTCGAAACCAGCAGAACCATACCTGTCCCACCTCTTGCCATCCACAGACCTTGAGTGGCCCAGGCTGTGGGTCTGAGCTCTGCTGGAGTCTCTGGACCAGTCCAGTCACGTCACACAGCTCCCAGTACACCTGCCTCTCCCGGGTCACAGCACAACTGGTCTGGCCAACACGTCTGAATCGATGCCTTTGACTTCTACCCCAGAAAGCAACTCAGGGTTCTGGCAGGGGAGGGCCAGGCACCCACGGCAGTGTGCCCCTGGTGGCTTGGGGCTGCAAAGTGCTTGCCAATGGCCAAAAACGGCTTGGGCCTGACTTTCATCTGCCTTATATGATCGATATGACCAGCTCTGTGAGCCTCAATTTTCCTCATCTGTCAACAGGGGGTGCTAATAGCCCCCAAGTCTCATCAGGAGTTTTAACCTCATTTTTATTGATACAGAAACTGTGTCCTGGAAAGGTGAGTTGACTTAGCAAAGGTTCCCTGGTGGCTCAGATGGTAAAGAATCCGCCTGCAGTGTGAAAGACCCGAGTTCAATCCCTGAATTGGGAAGATCCCCTGGAGAAGAGAATGGCAACTCACTCCAGTGTTCTTGCCTGGAGAATTCCAGAGAGGAGACTGGTGGGTTCCATGGGGTCTCCAAGAGTCGGACACGACTGAGCGAATAACAATTTCACTTTGACTAGGGGACCATGCCGTCATGTGGCCAGGGGTCCAGAAGCTGCTACCTTCACCTTTGCAGCCAAAGAATGTCACTTAAACCCGCATGTCATTGTTCATGTGTGTGTGTGTGCTAAGTCGTTTCTGTTATGTCTGACTCCTTGCGACCCCATGGACTCTAGCCCTCCAGCTTCCTCTGTCCGTGGGATTCTCCAGGCAAGAATACTGGAGTGGGGTGCCATGCCCTCCTCCAGGCGGTCTCCTCAGCCCAGGGATTGAACCCATGTCTCATGTCTCCTGCATTAGCAGACAGGTTCTTTACCGTTAGTGCCACCTGGGAAGCCCCTGGATACGAGTACCATTTACTAAAGAAACCCTGGATAAAGCTTACATTCACATTGCTTCTAACAAACACCTATGTGTGTCTAATGTGGGAGCGATTCTCATCTGTCTCTCTCTCCCACATTCCCCTCCCGCTCTCCTCCTCTCTCTCCTTGTTTCCCGTCCTCTGTTCATTTCCCATCCCTCTCCCCCTCAAAGCCCCAGGGCCCCAGCTCACTGTCTCTCACTGTTGCCATCCCCATACATAGTCTAAGGGCTCCCTTTTTCTGTCAACTGCCTGCAGAACACCAGAAAGCCCACCCACCTCCTTGTTTCACTGTTTTTCACAGAGACAATCTCACTGGCTGCTTAAACAATTCCCTAACAGCTACTTTGGGAACCCAGACTAGCTATGATCATGTCACACTTGGGGAAGAGAAAGTTCAGAGGCCAAATTCCTGCCTTCTCTTTTGAGAGACTCTCCTGGAGTGCCCTGTAGCTCCACACCCTAAAGGAAGGACCTCTATATGAGACGGCCCCAGAAAGATGCTCCTGTGGACTGGGGTACCTTCTGACCTTACTACATAATGATTCTTTCCTCTTGTAGGAAGCAGATGAAATGGACAAACCTAATATTTTCTGTTGCTTGTAAACAAGTTGTACAAAACTGGTGTGTGCTTTTCATAGAAGGGCTACATGAGAAATAAAATCACACAATATATAATTTTTCACTACAAGACTCATTGTTAAGAGATGTGCTTATTTACTTTATTTCTATTAGACAATGATGGGGAATGCAAAATCAGGTAAGAGTTATGATTGGATGTCTCTGCAGCATGCCTCTCCCTACCTGGGACAGCAGACTGCCAGGCATGCAGAGACTTGGCTCCAAATCCTGGACATCAACTCTGTCACCTGCCCCTAATTGGTGGAGGATAGCACAACCCAACGTTCTATTCAGACGCGCAAAGCATCCCATCCACTCCCCACGCGTAGCAGACGGCAGGAAGCCAAAGGGTAACAGCTGAATGGTTCTAAGGTACTTGGAAGTAGCTAGTCAGCAATAAAAGGACAACATTTTAAACTAGTATCTGTTTCACTGGGACTGGGCTTCCCAGGTGGCACTAATGGTTAGGAACCCGTCTGCCAATGCAGGAGACGTAGGAGATGTGGGTTCAGTCCCTGGGTCAGGAAGATGCCCTGGAGGAGGGCATGGCAACCCACTTCAATATCTTGCCTGGAGAATGCCATGAACAGAGGAGCCTGGTGGGCTTCAGTCCATAGGGTCG
>SJYC01038243.1:0-32112 GCA_006408675.1 Madoqua kirkii
CAGAGAGGAGACTGGTGGGTTCCATGGGGTCTCCAAGAGTCGGACACGACTGAGCGAATAACAATTTCACTTTGACTAGGGGACCATGCCGTCATGTGGCCAGGGGTCCAGAAGCTGCTACCTTCACCTTTGCAGCCAAAGAATGTCACTTAAACCCGCATGTCATTGTTCATGTGTGTGTGTGTGCTAAGTCGTTTCTGTTATGTCTGACTCCTTGCGACCCCATGGACTCTAGCCCTCCAGCTTCCTCTGTCCGTGGGATTCTCCAGGCAAGAATACTGGAGTGGGGTGCCATGCCCTCCTCCAGGCGGTCTCCTCAGCCCAGGGATTGAACCCATGTCTCATGTCTCCTGCATTAGCAGACAGGTTCTTTACCGTTAGTGCCACCTGGGAAGCCCCTGGATACGAGTACCATTTACTAAAGAAACCCTGGATAAAGCTTACATTCACATTGCTTCTAACAAACACCTATGTGTGTCTAATGTGGGAGCGATTCTCATCTGTCTCTCTCTCCCACATTCCCCTCCCGCTCTCCTCCTCTCTCTCCTTGTTTCCCGTCCTCTGTTCATTTCCCATCCCTCTCCCCCTCAAAGCCCCAGGGCCCCAGCTCACTGTCTCTCACTGTTGCCATCCCCATACGTAGTCTAAGGGCTCCCTTTTTCTGTCAACTGCCTGCAGAACACCAGAAAGCCCACCCACCTCCTTGTTTCACTGTTTTTCACAGAGACAATCTCACTGGCTGCTTAAACAATTCCCTAACAGCTACTTTGGGAACCCAGACTAGCTATGATCATGTCACACTTGGGGAAGAGAAAGTTCAGAGGCCAAATTCCTGCCTTCTCTTTTGAGAGACTCTCCTGGAGTGCCCTGTAGCTCCACACCCTAAAGGAAGGACCTCTATATGAGACGGCCCCAGAAAGATGCTCCTGTGGACTGGGGTACCTTCTGACCTTACTACATAATGATTCTTTCCTCTTGTAGGAAGCAGATGAAATGGACAAACCTAATATTTTCTGTTGCTTGTAAACAAATTGTACAAAACTGGTGTGTGCTTTTCATAGAAGGGCTACATGAGAAATAAAATCACACAATATATAATTTTTCACTACAAGACTCATTGTTAAGAGATGTGCTTATTTACTTTATTTCTATTAGACAATGATGGGGAATGCAAAATCAGGTAAGAGTTATGATTGGATGTCTCTGCAGCATGCCTCTCCCTACCTGGGACAGCAGACTGCCAGGCATGCAGAGACTTGGCTCCAAATCCTGACATCAACTCTGTCACCTGCCCCTAATTGGTGGAGGATAGCACAACCCAACGTTCTATTCAGACGCGCAAAGCATCCCATCCACTCCCCACGCGTAGCAGACGGCAGGAAGCCAAAGGGTAACAGCTGAATGGTTCTAAGGTACTTGGAAGTAGCTAGTCAGCAATAAAAGGACAACATTTTAAACTAGTATCTGTTTCACTGGGACTGGGCTTCCCAGGTGGCACTAATGGTTAGGAACCCGTCTGCCAATGCAGGAGACGTAGGAGATGTGGGTTCAGTCCCTGGGTCAGGAAGATGCCCTGGAGGAGGGCATGGCAACCCACTTCAATATCTTGCCTGGAGAATGCCATGAACAGAGGAGCCTGGTGGGCTTCAGTCCATAGGGTCGCAGAGAATCGGACACAACTGAAATGACTTCGCATGCAGCATGCACTGGGACTAAAGGAAGCAAAGTTAGATCGAGCAGAGGTGATCCAAAGTTTGCTCCTCACATCGCCTTGACCTGTAAGCTGACATCTTTTTCTAAACCAGGAAGATGCTTCTATCACGAAAGATCAAAAGCACAAACTGATGACCCGCTGGTATGGACCAGCCACAAATCAGGGCTCCTGGAATGCCTACAGGTCTCTGCGTCTCTGGGACCTCGAGCCCAGGAAATGTGGGCTTCAAACACTTCCCCACAAACCTGCACATTCCAGGAGAAACTAGTAGGTTCCTTTGGAGTTCGTACATCGTTAGCTTGGCTAACCCCTTAGTCAGTTCCCAGACACTGGTATTTGTAATTCTGAATAGGAATCAGGGGACGCAGCCCAACATGCTCTTCCTTCTCCTGGCTGTATTACCTTCTCACCGTCTGAGCCTCTATTGTCCTGGCCTCTGAGACGTTACCTGATCAGACTGGCCCTGCTTTCTCCTTGGTCTCTTTGCTTTCTGTTCTAAAGAGTCCAGCTTTAGTGTTTTTAGTTCTGACGACTCTGCTGTAGAACTTGGGGTTCTGAAGTTCTAAAGATTCTGCCTCTTGTTAAAGAGATGTGTGAACTCAGCTTCAGTGGGACACTGGTTTGATGTGAGCTTGGCCACCAGAGCTGGGCGATAAGTCTTTCCCCCCCACACTTTCCTCCTGAAAAACTGGTGGATAATTCCGTCGCCTGTGGGTATTTCAGCAGTAAGTATGAGCACCAAATCTCACTCCTCATCAGGGACCACTCTCTCATTTATTTTAAGAACCGGGATGACCTTCAGAAATGGGGCTGGGGCTCAAAACTAGAAACTCTGTGTTTGAGTCCCAACTCTGCCACTGATTGACTATTGATCTTGAGATGGGTCCTTAATATTTCTGAAAGAATATTCATTTTCCTGTCATGAATTTAATAAATCTGATCTCTCAGTGCTGGTGTGTAGATTACATTTTTGTGGTTGTTCTTAGTCACTCAGTCGTGTCTGACTCTGCAACCCCATGAACTGCAGCCCACCAGACTCTTCTGTCCATGGGATTTTCCAGGCAGGAATACTGGAGTGGGTTTCCATTTCCTACTCCAGGGGATTACATTTTTATGTAATAGCATTTTGGAAACTAAGGAATGCAAGCTTCTATTAGCTATTAATAGTTAGCGGCTCAGTCATGTCTGACTCTTTGCGACCCCATGGACTGTAGCCCACCAGGCTTCTTTGTCCATAGAATTCTCCAGGCAAGAATACTGGAGTGAATTGTCATTTCCTTCTCCAGGGCTTCTTTCCAACCTAGGGATCGAACCCAGGTCTCCCACATTGCAGGCAGATTCTTTACTGGCTAAGCCACCAGGGAAGCCCATTAGCTATTAATACCAGCAATTAAAAAGCATGTCTTTAAAAATATTTTCCCATTAAGGAATAGCAATAAGGACACAAAAATCAGATTCAGTGGTGTTTCAGAATCCTTTTCCTGACAATATTAAGTGATTCATTTCACCCAGGATGATGCAAAGGTCTATTTAATTGAAAAACTAAGTATCGGAGACTTGGAAGTGGCCTTGTATTAAAATGAGAGCATAATCGGTTCTTCTCAGTAATTTCAAATTTTAGCTCTGTCTTCTACTCAAAACGAAAATTGAAAGAAAAGTGCTGATTAGGAAGACAAAGGTATGTATGTGACTATGATGTGAACAGTATGGCAGGATGGGAAATTTGAAAGCTCTTTCGTGCAGACAGATTGTGCCCTGTACTTGAAGCTTCTGTATCCCAGGTGCTCAGAAGAATCTCTGTGGAATGGATGAAGGAGATGGAGACCAGCCTCCAGCCTCAGTCGGATACGAGCACGTCCTTCCTCCGCTGGCTCTTTACTTTTCCAGGAGACAGAGTCACAGCCATGGCTGCTGGAAGAGGCCACTGCAGCGCTCGGTCTCTGCTGCTCTTCCGCAGGGAGCCTGGCTCGCTTCTGGAGCCTCAGCTCTCTTATCTATAAAGTAGGGTGCTGTCTTGCAAAAGCTTGATCAGGTTTATAGCTCGCGTGCCTAGCACATGTTCAGTGCCTAGCATGGGGCCTGGTACCCAGAAGGTGCTTACTGAGCCTTATTTCCCAAGACATCGGAGTACAGGACTCCTCAGCTCCTTTGAAGCCAACTTTAGTAACCACCTTAGTAACCAACCAACTAAGACCCGGTGCAGTCAAATAAATAAACAAATAACCACAAAATATTTATTTATTTGGCTGTTCTGGGTCTTAGTTGAGGCATGCAGGGTCTTTAGTTGCGGCCTTTGGGATCTATCTGGTTCCCTGACCAGGAATCGAATGTGGGTCCCTCTGTATTGGGAGCATGGAGTCTTAGGCACTGCTTGGATGGAAATGGTCCCAACCAACCATGTCTTCTATCATGACATTCTAGACCCCTCTTGCAGAGTGATCTTGCATTGAAAAGTGTAAGGAGCTGGAGTTCTGTTCCTTACTAGCTGTGTGGCCTTGAGACAAATTACGTGTATGAGCACTTTTTTAAGGGCAAGGATATCTGAAGAAAGTCTTCAGGGATAGATAGTAACACCCCAAGACTTACTATTCCTCCTTAAATTTAAAATATTTTCCATTTATTAATATAATTGGAAAATATTTTAAATTTGAATACTTTTATACATGAAATATATTAATATAATTCTAATTTTGTCTTCAGTAATTTGGGTGCAAGATAATTTGGGTGTCTCATTCTAGACCCTCCATCCTGTTTCCTCTCCTCCTTTCAGAGCTAGACACCAGCATGGATATACTCACTGTTAGGATTTATATCTGTTCTTTTTTAGTTTTCAATTCCAAAACTAAATCCATAGTTTATTTATCAGCATAAAGTCATCGAATAGAATTTGTAAACACTATTTGTAAACATTATTATAACTGTATTTACAATTCACATTCTAGGCATTTATGCCAAGTGCCTTGTCATAGATATAATTTAAAATATTCTATGCCAAACTCCTCTATCAATATTTATAAAGAAATCACTGCTGTACTGTTTCCCTAATCTTGGCAGGATAACAAAAGGATGTTATTCCATAGACTGGAATATATAATATGACTATTTTTAGTGGTTTTTGAGAAGATTTTCCTGGCAATGACCACGTAAAAGGGCAACCTTCTTTTTCAGCTGTCTGTGTTCCCAACTGAACACACTAACCTCATCTTTTGGAAGAGTATTTAATATGCTTCCCACTTTAGAAAACAAGATCAAGGGACAAAGAAACAGCAGACAATCTGAAACAAATTTCTACATAAAACTAATCTAGGTGTTTGTGCCACAAGTCACGATGGGTACACGGAAAGCTCGTATCATAGCACTCTGAAACCTTTCCGTACAGAATGGGATGAATCTGATCCTGGTCATCGTGAGTGCTTCTGATGGATCCAGTACTTCTGGTGCAAAATGAGAGAATCAGCAGAGCAAAGAGTTGGTGAAAAGCCCCCCTAAGAGAGGGGCACCAGAGGTCCCCGTGGAAGGAAAGCATGTGGCATGTTTGCTAACATGCATGTTGTGTGCTTAGCTGCACAGTTATGTCCGACTCTGCTACCCCCTGGCCTGTAGCCCGCCGGCTCCTCTGTCTGTGAGACTCTCCAGGCAAGAATATGGACTGGGTTGCCGTGCCCTCCTCCAGGGGATCTTCCCTACCCAGGGATCGAACCTGGATCTCCCACATTGCAGGCAGATTCTTTCCTGTCAGAGCCACCAGGGAACCCGGAGCATGAAAGTGAAAGTAAGTTTTAGTCGCCTGTTGGAGAAGGAAATGGCGATCCACTCCAGCATTCTCACCTGGAAGGTCCCATGGACAGAGGAGCCTGGCAGGTCATGGGGTCAAGGAGTCAGACGTGACTGAGCATGCACACACACCACTTACCAGAGGTCCCAGCCTGTGCAGTGGGAGGAAAAATAAGTAAGAGTCACTAAGGTGGGCTCAAGAAGAGTAAAATCATCTTCCTTCACAAAGAATACTATTGCTTACACAGAAAATCTTATGAAATTCACAGCACAACTATTTGGAATAATGAGTGAATTTAATAAGATTGCAAGAGTTAAGGCTGATATGCAAACAGTTTATATATGCTAGAAATGAACAAATGAAAAATGATATTGAACATAACATTACTGTTTGCATCAGAAAACATACAATAAGCTTCAATCAGAAATCTAAGCACTCACATGAAGAAGCTACGCTACATGGAGGGCTTCCTTGGTGGCGCAGTGGTAAAGAATCTGCCTGCCAACTCAGAAGACATGAGTTTGACTCCTGGTCTGGGAAGATCCCACAACCGTGAGTAGCCCCGGCTATATCGCAACTAGAGAGTAGCCCCGGCTCGCTACAGCTAGAGAAAAGCCTGTGCAACAGTGAAGACCCAGAGCAGGCAATACATACATAAAGAAGCTATGGGAAAACGAGCAGATTAAGAATCCTGTTAAGTAGAAAGAAAGGGATAAAGGTGAGAGCAGAGTGGATGAAGTAGGAGAACAGAAAAATAGGGAACAGCGTCAGTGAAACTGAAAGCTGGTTCTTTGGAAAGACTGATAGAATTATCAATCTGTAAGACTGATCAAGAAGAAAGAGAAGACTCAACTTGCTGGTATCAGGAATGAAAGGCTGTCACTATGTAGCCTAGAGACATTAAAATGATAATAATGGCAGATTATAAACAATTATGGGCTTCCCAGGTCGTGCTAGGGGTAAAGAATCTGGAGAAGATGTAAGAGACTCAGGTTCCATCCCTGGGTTGGGGAGTTCCCCTGGAGGAGGGCATGGCAACCCATTCCAGTCTTCTTGCCTGGAGAATCCCATGGACAGAGGAGCCTGGCAGGCTGCAGTCCACGCGGCAGCAAAGCATCAGACATGACTGAATCGACTTAGCACACACGCATGCATGAACAATTACATGTCAAGAAGTTTAACAACTTAGATGAAATGGATAAGTTCTCTAAGAGATACAAGTTGTCAAACGTGACTCAAAAAGAAATAAAACTTAAAAGCCCTATATATATTAAAGAAATTTAATTTGAAATTAAATACCTCCCCACTAAGAAAATTTTTAGCCTGAGTAGCTTCTCTGGTAAATTCTGTCAAAGACACAAGGGAGGAAAAAAAAAAAAAAAACGATGATGCAAAAGCTTTAAGAATATAAAGTAGGTGGGAACATTTACTAACTCATTTATATGAGGCTAACCCTCCCTGATACCAAAATCAGACAGACATTTAAAAAACAGTAACAACAACAAACCCAACTCTACACACCAATATCTCTCATGGATATAGATGCAAAAATCTTTTTAGCATTAGCAAATCACATTCAGCAATATATAAAAAGAATAATATGCTGTGACAGAGCAAGGTTTATCCCAGAAAATCAATCCATGTAGCTCACCATACTACCGGAATAAAGGAGGAGAAACAAGATCATGTCTCAATGGACACAGAAAAACAATATGACAAAATTCAACACACATTTGTGATAAAAATTATTGGCAAACCAAGAATACAACATAATTTTTTCAAAGTACTAAAGGATATCCATAAATAAAGACTATAGCTAAAATTATCTTAATGGTAAAAAACTGAATGCTTTCCTCCCACATATAATTGGGAACAAAATACTAATGCAAAAAAGTATGATGTCACCAAAAATAAATTCAAAAGTATATGTCAGGTCTGTGATCAAAGCAATAGATACTTGCTAAGAGACATTTTAAAGATCTAAATAAATATACATTGTATATTCATGGACCCAGAAGCTAATATTGTTAAGATTTCAGTTTTCCCAACTTTGACCTGTGTATTTAAAACAATCTCTATCAAATTTCAGTAGGTTTTCTGGGTAGTAATAAACAAACTGATTCTAAAGTTTATATGGAAATTCAAAGGACATGTAAAAACTAATTTTTTAAAAAAAGAGACAAAGTTTGAGGATTTACTTCCTTAACTTCAAGACTCACTCAGAAGCTAGAATTAACAAGATGTGTTGGTATTCGATGTCAAGAGCAACAAAGGGATCAGTGGAACAACATAGAAAAGCCAGGAATGAGCCCATACCTAATATGGCAATTGATTTTTTTTACAAAATTCTAGTGCAGTTTAATGGGGAAATTAAAATCTTTTCAACAAATAATGCTCAATTAGTTGGATATCCTTATAGAGGGGAAAAATGAACCTTTACTCCCTGTCTTATACAAATTATTCAAAATTAACTTGATATGAGTCTAAGACCAATGAAAAAGCTAAACCTACAAAGTTTCCTAAAGAAAACACAAGGGAATACTTCAGTCTTGAGATCAATAGAGATTTCCCAGATGGGGCACAGAAAGCACTCACTAGAAAACAGTAAAGTGATAAATTATACTTCATAAAATTTAAAACTTTTGTTCATCAAAAGACACCATTAGAAAAGTTGAAACAGACTGGAAGAAAGCATTTATAATAATTTAATTGTCATCAGAATACACAAAGATCATATGCAGTTCACTAATAAAAGCAAGGGAAACCCAGTTTCTTTAAATGAACAGAAGACTAGAATAGAAATTTCATAAAGGAACATGTACAAATGAGCAGTAATCACTTGAAAATGTCATTAATCATTAGGAAAATGAAATTTTTAAATGCCAACTACACACCTACATTTAGAATAAAGTGCTTGCATCTTATGTCTGAGTTTCCAAAATATTTGCTAGGTCCTTTAAGATGTCAAAATGTCACTCAAAGGGCAGGACCTAAACAGTCTGATCATATGCAGACCTCATGACTCCTACTCTAGGTTCCAAGTTGGCATGTGTGCTTAAAACCGTCCAAACCATGAGACTCTGGGAGCTTGAAGGAATCAGAAATTTTCCAGATAAGCTTCTTCCTTGTATATTTCAAACTTTATTCCTCCTCCTCTGTTAACCACATATTTCTGCTGCTGGGTGCCGTAGGTTGTATTCATTTTAAGAATCTATCTCTGGCCTGGTACTTTTCATCATAATGCCAGCTAAGTCGGTTAAATGAGTGACAATTTCCCTAGAAACTCTTCCTGCATGAGTGAGCTATCAATAGCTTAACTGTATGTGAAAGAGACTGAATGACATAAATTTAGTCCACAAAACTAAAAATAAATGTGTCCCTAACTCTACATCCCTTTAGCCAGATACTAAATATGCTCACAGCCACTCCAATATTACCTGACCCAGAGGACGGTATGATGGAGGGGAAATCAGATGGGAAAAAGACAGCAGTATTAATCAATTGTGGTTAAATATATTACTTCCACCAGACCTATGGCCCTGTGATGCATTGCTTGTGCCCCACCCAGAGCCTTGTTAAAAAGCTTATTCAAATGTGAGAGGTCCTGAAATGGTGGCTTTGTTAGTTAATGGGGAATCTGCTACGGATCTTGTCATGGATACCTACAATCTTGTTTGCAAAAACAGAATTCCTTCTTTTGCATCTGCTCTGTTGTTAGGAGACGTGATTGGAGTGAGGAACTGTCTTCTTCTAAGTCCTACGTCTCCGCACTCCCCCCTTCTCTTGACTGGCTCATGGGTGAGTCAATCAGAGTAACTTCCCACGTGACCAGCTTTGAATGGGCCAAACCAACTTCTAATAATTATACTAAAGATTAGAAAGACTGTTGGTGGCTTGAATGGCAAAGCTGCGACATCATTATCATCATCATAGCTAAAAGTTACTGAACACTCCAGTATTTGCAACACTTTCTGGGATAATTTCAGGTATCATCTACATTTTACAGTTGAGAACACTGAGGCCTGGACAGATTACCAGACCTGCTAATGGGACAAAGTTAATAAGTAGAAGAGCTTCAGTTTAAGCCCAGGCAGATTGAAATGCTTAACCACTACCCTGCACTGCTCATTTGATTTCTGGCTATGAGAGGAGGCTGGTCCTAGAGACTGGAGCTTATGTCCAGTAAGATCTGAAGAAGAATAGGAGTCCCTCAAGCTCGAGTGCATCACTTCCCTTTCTGGGCTGAGGTCTTAGGGACTTTAAGAAAAAGAAAAGTTCCTGTTTCTAGCAATCAAAAAGGTCCAGCGTGAGACAACAGCCCAGCATCTCTTCTCACTCTCTGTCAGGGTAGATGTACAATAGGATAGGAGCTAGAAAAGATAGAAACCTATTCTGAGATCCTGAGAACCTAAGTCTTTCCTCCTGACCCTCCTTTACTTAACACCTCTGATTGCAAAATGCTAATTTCCATCTTGTTTGGTGTCTTATGGAGGCTCCTCAGCATCCAAACCACTGAGTGTGCACTACGCACAAACTCTGGATTTGCAATCATACATTGCAGGAGTGAACTCTGGTTCACCCCTCCCTCTGTTTTATCGGTCAGGAGACGGGCTCAAGCAGGGGAAGGAATAGCCCAAAGTCGTACTCTCAGGAGGTGTCATGACCACATGAGGACCCCCTGCCTCCCTAATGACACCAGGTAGAAGGGTCAGGCCTAGCCTGGCTCTGCCTCACAGGCTGCATTGGGCTACAGGCTGGCTCCCTCTGTAGAGAATGTGGTTGCCAGCTGGTGGGAAAAAGACACAACCCATTTTCCTGATGTCACTTGGAAGTACCGTACTCTTTCCTGCCAAGTAGTGTGATAGATTTGTTTTCTTTGTTAATAGCCAGCCACTGGGTTTTATCCCCGAGAGAATTCTTGTCCAAATGGCAAATATATATTGGCTTCATAAATCTGGCATGCAGAATGTCATGTATATAAAAAACCAGATTTGTTCCAAGACACAGATTTGTGCAAACTCTTCCAAACCTCCATCCATAAGCTATAAATCCAAATCTTTGGCATAATCAACCTCACAGGGCTGTGTAACTTGACAGGCTATAATGAAGATGGAACTAGGTGTGGACAAAATGGCAGGGAAGACTGAGGCAAAGTCAGCTGAATTCAATTCAAGGGACAGGGGCAAAGGAGCTACAACTTACCAGGAGATTGTATGGCACAGTGATGAAGACCAAGGTCCTAGAGTTTACCTCTGTAGGTTCAAATTCTATCTTTACTACTTACTAACCAGAAGACCTTGGCAAGTTATTCAGCCGCTTTGTGCTTTAATGATCTTGCCTGTGAATGAGTGTTAACAACAGAGCCTGTTACATTGGCTTGCTCTGAGAGTTGAGTAGGTGTTCATACATGTGATTATCCAACAACAGTGATTTGCTGTTATGATCCAGGACCTACAATGGCTCTGTGCAAATCACTGCCTTGTTGAATCTCAGTCACACTTCTCGTGAAGGCGATCTTGATGAGAAAACAGAGACTTGGAGATGAGGTATACTTGCCTCAATCCCATGAGCAGAACTTCCAAGTCTCCATCACTCATTCTGATCCTAAGTTATCTTAGCTTTGAGATCAAGCTAAATTAAGATCAATATACACTTCCAACTTTGCCTACAGCTGCACAGAAATTATATAATGGGATGTCTAATAGCTTCGAGTGAAGCAGCCAGATACAACAGATATTAGATGTCAAGGTGAGTGTTGAGATAGCCCTTTGCTCACACTGAGGATATAAAAAGGTCAAGTCTGGAGCTTTGAGAAGGGAGTGGTTCTTTGGAAAGGAACTGGAGGACAGGGAATGTCTGCTGTTTCATTTATAAAGATGGCCTTCAAGGAGATGACTCTGAGTAATGTAAGTCTCCTACAGAGACTGGGAGTAGCACCTGCCGCAGTGTTCATTCAGGACCTCTTAAATCTAAAGAAGGGACACTATGCGGAAGAAGCCTACTACAAATTACCTTATTTGAGCCCCCTGATCCAGCCATACCTGATGATTGATGATAGCATGCTTCTGATTTTCCATTGCAAGAACTAATAAATTTCTTTAAGTCTTTTTTCAATGTATTTCTATTATTATTATTTTTTTCTAAATTCACAGCTGTAATCCTAGAGATGATGATATCTCCAATGTTGAGTTAGGATCTGAGAATTTAAAAAATTCCCATTCCTTGTTGTCATTCCTAGAGACAGGAATGAAGGAATGCTACGTGGGGGGAAAGCCAGTTGCCCACAGTGACTTGTTCATGGTCAGAATCACCCTGAACCAGATTGTTGACAAGTGTCAGTGTGAAGCCTCACTGTAGCATGAAGTGCCCCTGAATGGGAGTCTGGGTTTTCTTTCATCTAATTCAATGCAGCAAGTATTTATTTTGCACTGACTGTGTGCAGGACATTAGGCACCACACTGCAGTGGGGTGGGCATCACAATGATGAATAAGATCCCAATTCCCCATGGATCTCTGTGGTTAGGGAATAAATCTTTATTGAGGCAGCCTGGGATGTGGGCCACAGAAGGAGATGACAATTGTAGGACAGGATGGGGAGGGTAGGGGTGGGGGTGGTGTAATCCCCTTGTACAATCACCATAGGCAGCCCAGGCCCTCTTATTCCCAGTCTTCACGGGAGTGCCAAGAGTAACGCTTCCTCATTTCCATCTCAGCAGGATGTGTTGCTGCCAAAGTTCGAGAATGCTCCTCCCTCCGTGTGAGACAGCAGCTCCATGCTTAATCTGCAACACAGCGAGGAGCCTCCACCCCTGGGCATGACAGGCCCCGCTGTGGGGCCGGGTTCTTCCCTCCTCAGGGTCTTTGCCTATGCCCCCGCTTCATTGCAAGTTCCTTCTCCGCTCCTCCCACGTACACTCCCACCCATCAATCCTGTGTGTCTAGGGTGCATCATTTTTAAGAAAGAAAAAAGTGCTGCCCGTTCCTTACCACGTGCCATCATTTACAGGTGCACCCCCCATCACTTCAGTCAGTTCAGTTCGGTTCAATCTCTCAATCGTGTCCGACTCTTTGTGACCCCGTGGACTGCAGCACGCCAGACCTCCCTGTCCATCACCAACTCCTGGAGTTTCATCTTTCGTTGTCCTATCTTTTTGCCTTTTCATACTGTTCATGGGGTTCTCAAGGCAAGAATACTGAAGTGATTGGCCGTTCCCTTCTCCAGTGGACCACGTTCTGCCAGAACCCAATCACTTAGAGGAAATGAATCACTTAGAATGGATAAAAATTAGGGCAAGTTAACGCCCTGTTACCCTCTGGACATTACATCCTCTAAAAAACATCCCTTGCTCCCAGCCCTTTACAGCGGCCCGCTCTTTGTACAAATACTGCCCTCTGTGCTGATGCAGTGATTAAGAAGGTGCAACAAACTGTAGCCTCCTCACTCTATGCATTTCCCAAAAGAGATGAAACACAAGGAGCAATGCCAGGCAGGAAGCAAAGTAGAAGTTTCAAGGCCCAACACCCCACGTAGAGGATAACATTAACAGTCACGGACACTGACAGGCACCTCACTTTGTGCCAAGTGCTGTGCTAAATCACTTAGAATGGATAAAATTAGGGCAAGTTAACGCCCTGTTACCCTCTGGACATTACATCCTCTAAAAAACATCCCTTGCTCCCAGCCCTTTACAGCGGCCCGCTCTTTGTACAAATACTGCCCTCTGTGCTGATGCAGTGATTAAGAAGGTGCAACAAACTGTAGCCTCCTCACTCTATGCATTTCCCAAAAGAGATGAAACACAAGGAGCAATGCCAGGCAGGAAGCAAAGTAGAAGTTTCAAGGCCCAACACCCCACGTAGAGGATAACATTAACAGTCACGGACACTGACAGGCACCTCACTTTGTGCCAAGTGCTGTGCTAAGCACTCTCTGCTCATGATCTCATTTCAGACTACAGACTCCCTATGAGGCGGATGGTTTCGTTATCCCTGTTTCACAAAGGAAGAAAAAGAGCTTGCAAGTTGACCAGGGTCATATGACTTACAAGTAGCAGAACCCAAACTCATACGTTCCTCTTTTACCCGAACTCTGGCACATTAGTCAGGGTAAGGAAGGCTATCTGCAGTAGCAGAACCCAGATTCTTGCTGACTGAACACAGTAAATTTATTTCTTACCCCGTCATAATCCGAAGTCAGTGCTCCTTGTTCCATATGGTAAATCTAGGACCCAGCCTCCTTACATCTCACAGCTTTGCCCTGCTCTTGTTCCTGATGGCAGTGGCAGAAAGAGAAAGAGCAGGGGGTGTGTGGGGAGGACTTTATAAGCCAGTCTTAAAGTGAAGTGAAAGTCGCTCAGTCATGTCCGACTCTTTGCAACCCCGTGGACTATACAGAGGGCCTGAATCCTCCAGGCCTCAACACTGGAGTGGGTAGCCTTTCCCTTCGCCAAGGATCGAACCCAATGATGAAGAAGCGGAGGAGAGGGAAGGGGACAACGGTAATGGTGGTGGTGGTCTAAATTAATTTGAGCTGCTGTATGACTACACCACAGCCTTCAACCGTGTGGACCACAATAGACTGTGGAAAATTCTGAAAGAGGTGGGAACACCAGACCACCTGACCTGCCTCTTGAGAAACCTGTATGCAGGTCAGGAAGCAACAGTTAGAACTGAACATGAAACAACAGACTGGTCCCAAATAGGAAAAGGAGTACGTCAAGGCTGTATATTGTCACCCTGCTTATTTAACTTATATGCAGAGTACATCATGAGAAACGCTGGACTGGAAGAAGCACGAGCAGGAATCAAGGTCACCAGGAGAAATATCAATAACCTCAGATATGCAGATGACACCACCCTTATGGCAGAAAGTGAAGAAGAACTAAAGAGCCTCTTGATGAAAGTGAAAGAGGAGAGTGAAAAAGTTGGCTTAAAACTCAACATTCAGAAAACTAAGATCATGGCATCCAGTCCCATCGCTTCATGGCAAATAGATGGAGAAACAGTGGCTGATTTTATTTTGGGCTCCAAAATCACTGCAGATGGTGACTGCAGCCATGAAATTAAAAGATGCTTACTCCTTGGAAGAAAAGTTACGACCAACATAGACAGCATATTAAAAAGCAGAGACATTGCTTTGTCAACAAAGGTCTGTCTAATCAAGGCTATGGTTTTTCCAATGTTCATGTATGGATGTGAGAGTTGGACTATAAAGAAAGCTGAGTGCAAAAAAATTGATGCTTTTGAACTGTGGTGTTGGAGAAGACTCTTGAGAGTCCCTTGGACTGCAAAGAGATCCAACCAGTCCATCCTAAAGGAGATCAGTCCTGGGTGTTCCTTGGAGAGACTGATGCTGAAGCTAAAACTCCAATACTCTGGCCATCTAATGCAAAGAGCTGACTCGTTTGAAAAGACCCTGATGCTGGGAAAGATTGAGGGCAGGAGGAGAAGGGGACGACAGAGGATGAGATGGTTGGATGGCATCACCGACTCAATGGACATGAGTTTGGGTGAACCCCGAGAGTTGATGATGGACAGGGAGGCCTGGCATGCTGTGGTTCATGAGTTCTCAAAGAGTCCGACATGACTGAGCGACTGAACTGAACTGAACAAAATACCACAAACTGGGTGATATCCTAGACATTTATTTCTCACAGTTCTGGAGGTTAGAAAATCAAAAGATCAAGGCACTGGCAGATTCAATATGACAAGGACCATCTTCCTGGTACATAGATGGCATCTTCTTGAGGTGTCTTCACAGAGCAGAAGAGGTAAGGGATCTCTTGAGGTTTCCAAGGACACTAATCCTATTTATGAGGGCTCCATCCTCATGAGCTAATCCACTCCCAAAGGCACCCCCCTTCTAATACATGGGGATTAGGACTTCAATATGTGAATTTGTGTAGGACACAACTATTCAGTCTGTAGCAGTAGTGGTGATGGTGGTGGTTTGTGGTGCTATGTGAGTCATGGAGAAAGACACAGAATCAGCTTTAAGTGTCAGGAAGGGAAAGATAGCCTCCAGTTCTAGTTATTATACAACTGATTCTTGAAAGCCAAGTTACTCTTAGCATGAAGATGGGACCAAGGGCATCCCAGATCAAAGGAACAGCAAGGGGAAAGGCTCAAATGTGGGACAAGCAGAATTATACGAAGAAGAAAGCAATTCCACTCTCAGAGCACTGGGTGAGCGGAGAAAGTAGTGCAAAACGAGGAACGGCGGAGCCAGATGTCAGCCAGTGTTGACTGCTGTCTCAGTGAGCCTGGACTCAGCCCCATTGGGAGGGAGGAGATGGTGACATATATTTAGGCTGCTTAGTGGTTTGGTCTAAGTTGCGCTCTAGGAACATAACTCTGGCTGGAGTATGGGAGATGGATTCAAGTGGTAAAAATCAGACCCAGGGAGGATAAACCAGTTCAGCATGAAGTCTGAGATGAAAGGTTGTAGGGACATAGGCCAGTCCCAAGGCAGTGGGAAGGAAAACCTTAAGGGGAGTGTGAGAAACAGGCCGTAGCCTCCTGGCTGGTGCTCTGGGAATCTGCTTCACATTGCCTTGGCAACAATACCGTGCGGAGTCCTGCACTTGATCTTAGCCATCTTAGGTGGGACAGCCTAAAGAGGGAGCAAGAAATCATCACTCATTGCTGAATATGTGCCCAGCAATTTTCATATATCAGTGTATCATCACATTTAAAACTTACAGTAACCCCAAAGGCTAGACAGGATGATCTTCATCTTATAGACAAAGAAACTTAGGGATAGACTGATCTCCAGGGACTAGAATCACACACACATACACACATGCACACACACTGGGAACAAACCCAGAACCCCAGTACACATATTTCTTGCACGTTTTTGCCACATGTACGTTTTTTACAGCTCAGAATTCCAGCTGAGGTTCCCTACTGAACCCAAAGAACAGACAGGAATTTTCAATTGGATTTCTCATAGAAATTTATTGCATCCTTTCTCCAACACTAAAGATAGCTTCCTCTTAAACTGCAGGGTTCATTAACTCTTTTATCCATCCATCCAGAAGGTATGGAGCAGCTACTATGTTCCAGGCTTCCTGCTAGGCTAGACATGAGTGACATGGTCTCCAGATGTAATTCTGACATGGTCTCCAGGTGTAATTCTGACATGGTCTCTGACCATAGGATAAAGCTAAGTCACAGTCTGGGGGTGGGAGGAGACAGATAGATATCATGTTACTTAAGAAGGTTTCACTCTGCCTGGGGGAAAATTATGAAAGCCTTCATAGAAAAGGTGATACTTGAAGACTGAGCAAGATCTGGTCATTTGATTAAAGGGAGAGGATGTTATAAGCAGGTAAAACACCAAGTGCAAAGGTACCAAAGGTATAGAGAGAATGGGGCTCTTTTCAGCCTCTGGCAGGTTTACTGGCACGTACACGAGAGCAGATACTCTCAACTTTTTCTGCCGCTGTCTAGTAACACTGGGTCATCCCAGAACCTGCTGTTTTGGTGTTTTTCATCTAAGAGGTACTCAAAGAATGGGCTTTCAATTTCCGGGATCATATGAGTCTTCCCAGAGTTGATATTTTGTGGTCTGAGTGAGCTGCCTTCATTTGGTTGGATGCCCTTGATGTCCATAAATATACCATCATCTTGATAGCCAGCCTCAACTTGTAAAATAATTATGAAACACTTCATGGACTCTTATCTATTCCAAAACATTTAACTGCCAAAGGTGAATCGGACCTACAAAGAGTTGGTTGCAGCCCTGGGCTCAGATTGGCTCCATTCTGCACCACAGCACTCCTAAAGTCAGCTCTTTTGTTAGAAATCAAATATTGATGTGGCAAGTGAATAATTCATGGGTGAGGCTTAGTGCCTGAGAAGCTCTGTGGAAATCCCCGAGAGGCGCTTTTGGTACACTGGTGACTCTGTGGGCCCAACTCTCTCTGCCAAGTTCAAAGTGAGAGGTGCTGGTTCCAAACATGCGCCCTGGGATCAAGCTGGACCTACCTGCCAGCTCCATTACTTATTAGCAGCCCTGAATGTCTTCCACTTGCTTCTCCGAATCTTTCTCTACTATTCTTCACTCTGTTCTGTGTTCCGAGAGGCTGAACTCTGTGAACCACAGCAACGCCTCCCTTGCCTCTGGCTTCCAGTTAAGTTCAGGCAACGGGAAGCCCCAGTGGAGAATGCAGGAACTGAGAAGAGGCCATCCAGAAATTTTTTCTCCCTGCTCCCTCCCTGATGGATCACTATGTGGCCCATCCAAGAGCCACATTTCCTCTTGGGTAGCTTCTTCATACATCTGTCTGTTTCTGGGCTCTGATAACCACTCCCTCTTCTTGCTTTTTCAGACCTAGCAGTGGCCTTAGCTCCCTAAATTGCTAGCTTCAGGGTTCTGCACGGTCATTTGTTGCTTTCTCTAAATGCTGCCTTTACATTTGCATTAAGTTTAATCTTATAAAACTTGTCATTTTGAAAACCAGTTGAAAGATGATCCAATACCACAAGGTCAGGTTTTAACCAAATTCTTTATTATTTTTAGACCTTCCTCAATTTGGCAGTTTGTGTTAAGTTCACTTTCCTCGGTAGCGCTAGTGGTAAAGAGTCTGCCTGCCAGTGTGGGAAATGCAACAGACACAGGTTCAGTCTCCGGGTCGTGAGATCCCTGCACGAGGAAAAGGCAACCCACTCCAGTATTCTTGCCTGGGAAATCCCCATGGACAGAGGAGCCTGGTGGGCTGCAGTCCATGGGGTTGCAAAGAGTCAGACATGGCTGTGCACACACACAACAGAAAACCAATTTGGCAGGGTGGGTTAAGTTCACTTTCACCAACCAAAAGTCCATGTTGCATTTTAGGTACAGGAAGGAGCTTTCCACGACAGCTGGGGACCTCTGTCTTCTGTCAAGTAGATAAGTCTTTGCAGCGGCATCTACAGTTGGATGTAACCCACGTGTGTCCTCAACAAGATACTCCACCAAGGGTCTTCCACGTTATTCATCGCTCACATGATGGTAGTAGCCCCAAACCGCACAAAGGAAACAGCGGGGAAATACCAATTACAAGAAGGCTATGTCTGAAGAACCCACTGCTGATGGGAAGCATCACAGTGAGAATAATAATAGAGAAGAATAATGACAAGAATGTCCCGACAGTAGGAGTGATATTAAACAGCGAGAGGCAGAATGATGTGGTGGCTGAGTGCAGTTTCTAGAGGATTTGACTTCAAATCCTAGCTGTGTAGACCTTAGGTGAGTTACTCAAATTCTGTGAGCTTCCTGATCCATTATTTGACTCTATTGTCAAAGCAGTACCTACCCTGTGGTGTCATTGGGATGATTAAATTAATTGATAAATGAAAGGTCTTTTGAGAGATGTTTGTTGTTGCTGTTTAGTTGCTAAGTTGTGTCCAATTCTTTGTTTGTTTGTTTTTGCTTTTTTAAAAATAATTAACTAATTAATTAATATACTGTACCCTCATGGTGGATTCAAGTCAATGCATGTCTGACTCTTTATGAGCCCATAAACGGCAGCACACCAAGCTCCCCTGTCCTTCACGGACTCCCAGAGTTTTCAAATTCACGTCCATGGGGTCAGTGATGCTATCTAACCATCTCATTCTCTGCCACCCTATTCTTGTTTTGCTTTCAATCTTTCCCAGCATCAGAGTCTTTTCTAATGAGTCAGTTCGTTGCATCAGCTTCAGCATCAGTCCGTACAATGAATATTCAGGACTATTTCCATTAGGATGGACTGGTTTGATCTCCTTCCTGTCCAAGGAACTCTGAAGAGTTTTCTCCAACACCCAGTTCAAAGGCATCTATTCTTTGGTGCTCAGTCTTCTTCCTGGTCCAACTCTCACACCCGTACATGACTACTAGAAAAACCAAGAGTGGTTTTTGGCACATAAAAATCACTCAATAAACATTAGCTCTTATCACAGTAGTAAATGCCTTTTAGCACAACTGATAAGCAAGTGAAACCTTTTATATTCCTTATTGCTAAGCATCCCAAGAACTTGTCGTGACAATTACTCAAATAAAGTGCGCTCGCCCTATGCCAGGCACTATCACGTGATCTTTACATACGTCATCTCAGTTAATGCTATGTAGTAGGTTCTTTTGGATCTTCATCTCACAGATGAGGCTCAGGGAGAATGAACACCTGATTTTGAATCCAAGCCTGCCTAACTGCAGAGCCTCTTTGCTTGAATATTTTGGGTGACACTGTCACCATCCAAGGAAGATCAGATGCTTCTTGGTCCCTCCTATTCCAGGTTGTTCTCAATAAATTTAAGAGTCCTAGGCCTTCTGCCCAGTGGGCTTCTGACCACCTCTCTCTGCACTCAGATGGCATGATCTTATGAATCACTGCTGCTGCTGCTGCTAAGTCGCTTCAGTCGTGTCCGACTCTGTGCGACCCCATAGACAGCAGCCCACCGGGCTCCCCCATCCCTGGGATTCTCCAGGCAGGAACACTGGAGTGGGTTGCCGTTTCCTTCTCCAATGCATGAAGGTGAAAAGTGAAAGTGAAGTCGCTTCGCTCAGTCGTGTCCGACTCTTAGCGACCCCATGGACTGCAGCCCACCAGGCTCCTCCGTCCATTGGATTTTCCAGGCAAGAGTACTGGGGTGGGGTGCCACTGCCCTCCCCATATGAATCACTAGGCGTCCAAAAAAAGAAATTCGATAGCCATCTGTCTGCCTTTAGTCTCCTAGAATCACTTGGCATCCACTTGTCACCTGCAGTCTCCACTCAGAGCCTCCCTTCTGCTCCTCACAGCCACCTCTCTCTCTGGTTCTGCTCCTTAGGAAGTTCTGCCCCTGCCTGTTCTGTAACCCGTGCGGCATCATTTCACATCCCTGAGCCTTCTTTCCTTGTTTGTCAATTGGAAACTACGTCCACTGCCCTGATTCCTTCTGAAAGTGGTGAGAGGCAAAAGAGGGTTTTGATGTTTTAGTAAACTGTAGAGTTCTGCATCCATAAGTCATGATTGTCATTCACTTCAACACCGTAGAAAAGAACTGTCAGAAAGACCATTTCAATATGTGTAGAGACCTCAAAACAAAGGAAGATTTTTTTCTTTCCCATCCTAAATACCACTTCCGACAGAACATATGTTCTCCCTGGTTGGTTTGCTCTAATCACAACCCATTGTGGTTCATTTCCTTCCAGTAAGCTGCTAATTCAACAGTGTAGATGGCTAAGACAAGCCATCAGCAGGCTGGAAGAAAATGTAAATTTTAATCTTTTCAAATTAAATTTTATATATGGTTATGGGTGCCGACTAAGGTATGCCTAGTCAAGGCTATGGTTTTCCCAATAGTCATGTATGGATGTGAAAGTTGGACTGTGAAGAAGGCTGAGCACAGAAGAATTGATGCTTTTGAACTATGGTGTTGGAGAAGACTCTTGAGAGTCCCTTGGACTGCAAGGCAATCCAACCAGTCCATTCTGAAGGAGATCAGCCCTGGGATTTCTTTGGAAAGAATGATGCTAAAGCTGAAACTCCAGTACTTTGGCCACCTCATGCAAAGAGTTGACTCATTGGAAAAGGCTCTGATGCTAGGAGGGATTGGGAGCAGGAGGAGAAGGGGATGACAGAGGATGAGATGGCTAGATGGCATCACTGACTCGATGGATGTGAGTCTGAGTGAACTCTGGGAGTTGGTGATGGACAGAGAGGCCTGGCGTGCTGAGATTCATGGGGTCGCAAAGAGTCGGGCATGACTGAACGACTGAACTGAACTGATGGGCTTCCCTGGTAGCTCAGTTGGTAAAGAATTCTCCTGCAATGCAGGAGACACCTGTTTGATTCCTGGGTTGGGAAGATCCCTTGGAAAAGGGATAGGCTACCTACTCCAGTCTTCTTGGGCTTCCCTTGTGGCTCAGCTGGTAAAGAATCTGCCTGCAATGTGGGATGGGTTTGATCAAACCTGGGTTTGATCCCTGGGTTGGGAAGACCCCCTGGAGAAAGGAAAGTCTTCCCACTCCAGTATTCTGGCCTGGAGAATTCCATGGACTGTATAGTCCAAGAGGTCACAAAGAGTCAGACATGACTGAGCGACTTGCACTTCACTTCACTTTCACGGGCACGTACCCGCGGCTGCAGTGGTAAATGTCTGTGTGGGCTAAGTCTCGTCAGTCGTGTCTGACTCTTTGAGACCCTGTGGACCGTAGCCTGCCAGGCTCCTCTGTCCACAGGATTCTCCAGATAAGAATACTGGAGTGAGTTGCCACGCCTTCTCTAAGAGATCTTCCCAACCCAGGGATCGAACTTGTGTCTCCTGCAGGCAGGCAGATTCTTTACCCCTAGTGCCACCTGGGAAGCCCAGTAAATGTAAACAGTGTTTAAATAATTTTTACATGTGTAATACATCAAGAGAGGTGATCCAGCTTGGTAGTTTAGGGCAGGGGGCTCTAGAGACAGGCGGCCTGATTTCTAATCCCATCTCTGCCATGTACTTAGCTTCACTGAGTTGTTTCATCTCTCTGTGCTTGTTTGTTCATTTGTAAAAAAGCAATAAGAAATGCTTCCCACACATTGCTATGAGAATTGTGTAATTTTATACATGCAGAATACTTAGGATGGTGTTTGTTCCTTTTGCTCTCTATAGTCTGTGCCTGGGGTAGAGGTGGCAACACATGTTTAGGCTTTTGTGATTTTGCCATTTACGCTGTCATGGTTATTCCCTCCCCTGAAATAGCCTCCTTTACCCTTCCCTTAAGGCTAGGCTTCCCCTCTTCCAGGAAGCCTTCCTTGCCTGCCCCTGCCTCTCCCCAGGTGGGAGAACTGACCTCTGAGGACACCCGCTGCCCATCCCAACGCTGTCCTAGGCTATCAGCATCCTCTCTTCGCTGCCAGTGGAGCCCTTGGGGACAGATGGACCTTCCAGAGGTGTTTTCATAGTTTCTGGCGCGGGGTGTGGCTCAGAGTAGATGCCTCCAGTACGTGGGAGTTAAAATGAACCGACTGTATCTGAATTAGAAACAAAACCACCTTCAAGTACAAAGCAATTTGCCAGCATAGCCCATGTGCCTGGGGCCGGGGGGAGGGGGGCGGATTTTGCCAGCCATTTAGAAAGAAAATTAGCAAGGTCTAACCCCCACTCCCTCCAGAAGAGGCAGCCGAGAGTCTTCCCTCTAAAAAGAAATTAATTCTGCCCGGAAATAAATCCCCAATGAGCCTCCCAAGGAGCCCATTAGTGGACCACGGCTACCCACTGGCAGAAGTTTCTTCCTGTGAAAGTCCCATGGAGTCGCTGCTGATTCTTTCCTCCTGCGCAGCAGTTTGCCTGAGCCTGAGGGATGGCCAGCAATTACAGGAGAGTAAATATTTCAGCAGCTCAGAGTTAGGCTTCTCAACAGCCAACAGGAAGCTATTTCTCTTCCCTTTAAACTATTTTATTAAAACACAAGGTTACCTCCAGCAAGGGAATACAATTTTCTTTCTCTCCCCTCAATTAACCAGCTCTTTCCAAGCTGAAGTTTTTCTTACTTTTGCAAAGCCTCTCCAAATCAGCCCGTAGAGTGCTTTCCCCGCAGGGGACCCTGGTGATTCCCGAAGGTGGAATCAGAGTCAAATCCCAGCTCTCCCAGGAACCAGCTGTGGGACCGTCGGCAAATCGCTCAACTGTCTGGGCTTCAACTTCAGGAAATGGGGATAGTAATACCCGCTTGCATGTTGCAGAGAGGGTGATGTGATTGAAGTGATGTGCAAGAGGCCAGCTCAAGAGCTGGCACATTGAGGGCAATCCACAAACCTTTGCAACTACCCCAACGTCGTTCCTTTCTTCTTTTCTGCAACACAGATCTCTTTTGTTCAGACTCTGGGGGAAGGTATGGCCTTTCCAGCCCACGACATGATTCCTTCAAAAAAATTTTTATTGGGATACTTGCTTTGCAATATTGTGTTAATCTCTGCTGTACAGTGAAGTGAATCAGCTACATGCTTATATACATCCCCTCCCTCTAGAATCTTCCTCTCATCCCACCCCCATCCCACCGCTCTAGGTCATCACACAGCACCAAGCTGAGCTCCCCGTGCTTTATATTTATAGCTGGTCCCCACTAGCTATCTATTTTACACATGGTCGTGTGTATATGTCAATCCCAAGCTCACAGTTCGTCCAGCCTTCCCCTCCCCCTCCCCCATGTATCTGATCTCTACTTCTGTGTCTCTGTTCTTGCCTTGGAAATAAATTCATCAGTACTATTTTTCCCCAGAGCTTCCCAAGTGGCGCTAGTGGTGAAGAATCCACCTGCTAATGCAGGAGACGCGTGAGACCCAGGTTCTATCCCTGGGTCAGGAGGATCCCCTGGAGAAGGGCACGGCAGCTCACTCCAGTAGTCTTGTCTGGAGAATCCCATGGACAAGAGGAGCCTGGCGGGCTACAGTCCATAGGGGCTCAAAGAGTCAGACATGACTGAGCAGGCACGTACCATTTTTCTTGATTTCATATTATATGTGTTAATGTGGGATATTTTTTTCTCTTTCTAACTTAACTTCACTCTGTATCACAGACTCTAGGTCCAACCACATCTCTATAAACGACCCAATTTCTTTCCTTTTTATGGCTGAGCAATGATTCCTGATTGATACATACCATGATGATAATATTATTCCTCTTCAGCAACTGGTTTAAGAAAACTAGAGCACACAACGTACTGGCCAAGAAGACGTGAGGAGAAATAGTCTGGGGCAGGATGTCCTGCCAATGGTGTCTTCATTTCTCGCTGGGATACCTCTAGGAGACACATCAGCAAGGGGGCTGATCACACTCAGCAGCAATGATTTGGCAGCCATCTGTGGCAACAGTGCCTTATGGGAGCTCTGAGATCCAGGGAGAAGCCTACAAAATCCTGGGAGAGCCCAAGACAGGGAGGGCTGTGTTGCGAAGGCAGACCCTTGCCCAGGCGGCAGACTCACTGGCCGTGGCCCTGGCGACAGACCGGGAGGAGGGCCACCCCACGTGTGGGCTCAGTTACACCACCCCACTGGGCTGTGGTCCTGCCCCCACCATTCAACAAAGGACTCAACGGAAGTCACAGCCCCCTGTGCCCCGTGTAACAGACCCGCTGACCTGAGTCCTCACCGTGGACCCCCAGCAGTCAGTGACCCCGAGGTAGTCAGAGGCCCGGCTCTGGCTCCTCTTAGCCTCCAGTCCTCCCTGCTCGGTGACCAGGCACGAGACGTGCCATCTGTTCACCGGAGGCGGACCTGCAGATTACAGTCTGACTGCAGATTCCCAAACAGCCCCTCTAAATGGAGGATCGGACCAGGTGGTATTTAGGGGTACTTCCTGCTCTGTTCCTCACCCCTAAAGGGTGATGTGCTATGTCCTGACAACTCTGCAGAGCAGCTCTGGTTTCTGTAGCAATAATTCCCGTTTGAGGAATCTTTTACGGGTATCTCTGTAGGAAAAATGGAGAAGGTAATGGCAACCCACTCCAGTGTTCTTACCTGGAGAATCCCAGGGATGGCGGAGCCTGGTGGGCTGCCATCTACGGGGTCGCACAGAGTTGGATACGACTGAAGTGACTTAGCAGCAATTCCCTTTTGCAGGAATCACCAAAAAGCAGCTCCCCTCTCACCGCACCCCCTCACCCCTGCAACCCAGCTTCCCTTATGGTTCAGCTGGTAAAGAATTCACCTGCAATGTGGAAGACCTGGGAGACCCGGATTCAGTCCCTGGGTAGGGCAGATCCCCTGCAGAAGGGAAAGGCTACCCACTCCATATTCTGGCCTGGAGAATTCAATGGACTGTATAGTCCATGGGGTCACAAAGAGTCAGACACGACTAAGTGACTTTCACTTTCATTTTTTCACCCCCAACCAAAATGTGATGCTCAAGCTTTAGTAAACTTGCACCCAGTAGCTCCCAAATCGAAAGTGACCAAGAAGTGTTCTGTGAAAAGAGCATCCCCTTGTAACAACAAGGGTTCGCACTTTCTAACAAACTCTAACCTCTCCCCAAAGTCCTGCCGCCAACCTGTGGCTGGCAGCGCCCCAGCTGGCTCCTCCACCCTGGAAAGATGGATGACTTGGCTTTGTCCGCCAGCCTCTGCCAGGCCCTCTGGCCCCTGCCAGCCCTTATCCAACATTCTACTCTATTCACCCCAGTGAATCCAGGGAATACTATCCATACTGATTCCCTGGTGCAAAGGGGTGACTTCTTTCTCTTTCACCCTGGAAAACACATGTACTGTGTATACCACAGTTGGTGTTTCTGGAGAACCTAACCTCTGACCTCTCACATATGTATCACAAAGACTGACATCTCCATTCCCACTTTCAGAAAAAGCATACAGTCTTCCCAGACCCCACCACATCCTTCCGGTGTCTGGAGCACTGATATGCCTGTTTGACCACGAACAAACTTCTGGCTCTCTTTCTGATCTTCAGCTTACGCATCCTGCAAAAGAGAGGCCAAAATACCCACCACAAAGGACTAGCAAGTGAATGTGTACGGAAGCTCCTACCTGGTGCTGGGCGCTTAGTAGGTGCTCAAGGGTATATCTTGCTTTTCTTCGTTCAATGCCTTCTTGTTACTTGGATCCTTCTCTCTTTACACCATCGTTTGCATGTAGCTCTCCATTCAGACCTATCTCTGGGAGCCAGGATTCCTGCTCTCCTCTCATACCTGCCTATTGTTCTAACCTTCGAGACCCTCACCCTGCCTGAAACCAGAGCAATGGACTAGGAAACATGGCCTTTTTAGTGAACTAAGGGGACACTCCAAGCCAATTACTGAATTGTGGTGGCATGAATAACATATATAATGGATCACAGTAACTTTCATTGATGAACCTTAATTCCAGGAAGATGGAACAGTGGGCGCCGTAACAGGGCTCCTTGGGTTTACGGTTCCACAGTCACACTCTTTCCCCTGTTGGGAGCTCCCTGCACCGTGTTCCTTACGTCTTTGTTGTGTCTGGGACCGGAGGCTGGACGCAGTGGGACTCTTGGTGCGCCAGAGGTGTGAGTCAGCAACCCTGCTGCGGGGTGGGCATCACCTCCACCCTAAGCACCAGGAGGCTGGTTCTCCATGCGTCTTTGGGAAATCGCCCTTCCTCTCAGCTTCTCTTCCTTCTCCTACAGAATGAGTGTCTGAAATATAACTAGCGTGAGTTGAGTAGGTGCCATGGGCCAGATGCCTCAGTGGGCTCTACATGCCTCAGTGCGTTCAGTCATTGCTGCAGCCCTACGAAAAGGCCCACAGCCATCTCCACTGACAGGAGAGAGAACCGCGGCGCGGCCCGAGGGCCCACAGCTGCTGAGTGCTGGATTCGACCCTCAGAGCCCATGCATGACCCACCCCACTGACCCTTCCCCTCTCATCACAGGCAAATACATCAACTCTAGGAGCAGAGAATGTTCAGTCCACCTCAGGGACTGGAAGCAAATATTTTCACAGCGTGTGGGTCTAGGGCTCCCACCCTGAAATTATCACTTGAGAAGGACAATTCAGAGCAATCACTGTGGCTTCCTACCTGCTACCCTGGGTCAAACCACATGGTTTTGCAAAAGGTATGTCACAGAGGGCTTTCCTGGTGGCTCAGAAGCTCGAGAATCCTCCTTCAAAGCAGGAGATGAGAGTTCAGTCCCTGGGTCAGGAAGATCCCCCGAAGAAGGGAATAGCTAGCTACCTACTCTAGCACTCTTGCCTGGCACATCCCATGAACAAAGGAACCTGGTGGGCTACAGTCCGTGGGGTTGCAATGAGTTGGACATGACTGAGCAGCTAAGCACACACGTGTAAGTCACAGGCTCTGAAGCCAAACCTGGATGCCGATCCTCCTGTACTGCCCTGTCGCTCTTGGTGCAGGACTGACCCTCTCTGAAGCCCAGTCTCCCCATCTGTAAAATGGACCTGATCCCCTTTCTTGATGGCAACTAACAAGAGGGTGAAACTAACCATCTGTGTCAAGGGCTGAGCGAGGAGCCCACTAAACTGAAGCTGCTGAGTCGCTATCTCAATTGTTGAAATTTACCGCTGCCCTCAAATCATAAAACCAGACTTGGATGGTTTGCTTTCAAAAAAAGGAGTCGATTTTCTCACCATTTCAAGGGTGAGTTTTGTGTTCACCCTGAGTCTCCCCTCTGTTTAGCCCCTCTTCTCCGCTAACTGCTACTCCTCTCTCCTTTGCAGAAAGAAAGCTGGTCATCTGAAACAAGAAGGAAAAAAAAAGCTACTCTCGCCATCCGCTGGCTGCCTTTTCCACCAGCTGCTGTTGCCACGGTAACACAGAGGCATCTGCCTGCTGCTCTCACTCTGAGTGTGTAGCTGGTCTTTCTCCAGCCCTAGGAGGTTCCAGACGGCCACGTTTAGGGATCCCCGGTTCGTTCTTAAATTTCCCAGCCAGTCCTTCATCCTTCCTGCTTTCTGTGTCTCCCACTTAAGAGGTAGAAAGGACCACTCCTTCCAAACCGTTGTCCTCAAAGGGGGTGATCGTTCATTCACTCTAGAGATGTCTATAGCTGGCCAGCTGTGAGGGCACTGTGCCAAAAAGAAATTTGCAAGTGCCAGAAGAGATAAAGAGGAGCCCTCAGTTCGTAGATGGGGAAACCGAGGCCCAGAAAGGGGAGGAGACTGCCCAGGTCCTACAGAGCAGAGCTTGTTTCAGAACCCAGTGTTCAGAACCCAGCGGGGTACCGGGCTTCGGTTTTCACAAGCCTTTGCCAGTAACCAGCCACACACTGGGCCGAGCTTTCCACCTTTAAATGCAGTGGAAACTTAGAGCCCTAGGTGATGAGCAGAGCTGGCCAACCTCCCCTGGTTTTGCTTTGCTCCAGCTCCAGCTGTTGGGGTTAGTGCCCAGACCTCCTCAGGAACACCCTTTTGGCTCAGTAAGCTAGGCTTCCCCCTCTGTGAGCCCGTGTACTGAGGTTGATGTCCAGGTGTGCGTGGAACCTCCTGTGTTCCCCTCACCGCATCTGGCCCCTGACTGTGGGCACAGCTGGAGCGGCTGTAGCTGCCAAGCTTAACTGCCAGCCCCATCTGTGGGCTGGCATCACCTGAGCCAGCAGCTATTCCCCCTGGCATTTTTTTTCCTTATTAAAACTCACAGGCCACCCTCCTCTCCTGTACCAGCAAAAGGTTTGCTCAGCAGCACAGACTCAACTTGCTTGGGAAAGAGAGGGAGGGAAGGAAGGCATCTACACATTGTAAAAATTAATGTGGAATGAGCCACCAGCTCTGGCTCCTATTAGGTGCCTGGTTTGAGAGGCAGGTGGCTCAAAGGCTCTGATCACTTGATAGAGAATCCTTGAGAATGAACAGCCACGGCTGATTGCTAGCTCTTCAAGGAGGGAAATGCTATTATACAACAAGCGAAGACTAATATGCACCAAACACTGAGTGCGTCGAATCCCTCATCACCACCTTGACGGTCGCTTTCTGAGCACCTACTACACGCGGAGTACTCAACCAAGCTTCCGAATTCTATAATTTTCACTTATATGTGTTCTCCTTTCTCCACCTTCTTCTCCCTTTTCTCTCTGTCCTGCTCTTCAGGGACAACCACTTTTAATTCTTTTTCCTAATTCTTTTCACATTCCCATGCATATCTAATTTATTTCTATTGCTTGATTTGGGAGCATTGTCTTTTCACTTTTCACAATGGAATTTAGTCCTCTTTTACCCGCCCCCTACACCTACCACATAAACGTTTCCTGCCTTTATCATCTCGGTTTGGTGATTGTTTGCCATTTTATTTAGACCAGCAGCCAGTTTTGTCTTATGACAGGTGAAAGTGAAGGTGAAAGTCTCTCAGCTGTGCCCGACTCTATGCCACCCCGTGGACTATGCAGCCCATGGAATTCTCCAGGCCAGAATGCTGGAGTGGGCAGCCTTTCCCTTCTCCAGGGGATCTTCCCAACCCAGGGATCAAAGCCAGGTCTCCCGCACTATAGACAGATGCTTTACCAGCTGAGCCACAGCGTGAGTATAAAACCAACCTGAGACACGGGATGTGTGTCTGCCTTGGTGCGGTGGCCGTGAAGACACACCACTCAGATCCTTCACTTTGGGGAGCGCAGCTGACAGACGACCTCACTGCTCCGGCTCTGGGTCCGTCTCCAGGTTTGCTCCAAGGCCTCCGTCCTGCAGCTCAGTGACTGAGTGCAGGCCCATTCCCACCACACAGAACTCCTCCGACGGGCATCTTTGGCTGGAAAACTCCCCATCACGCCGGCTGCTGCGTTCTGGACGCTGCATCGCAGTCTCGATTCTTCCTACCCCATTTCCCCCCTTTCCTCCCCCACACTGCGTGCCTTCTAAGGGCTCTCCCGCCTTCTGCAGCCCCGCTCCTTCGCAGTTAACAAGTATTCCACTCAGTCCATCTTTTGAACAATTGATTCCATCTTAGTGTTCTTCTCACCCAACCCCAACTGCCATTCACTGTTTCTCCCCTAGACTCTCTGCTTCGTTTTTTCAGTGTGCTTATCACTGAGTCAACCCTGGACTCTCCTAGTACCTAAGTCTTCTCCGATGTGTCCAAACATGCCAGGTGGCTCTAAGAATTTTGTCATGAAGAAATCTCTCCTGGAACTTTCAACTTCAGACCTGCCTTTATCTGGACTGACTACCCTCCACCTGCCACGCAGCTGACCTTGGGGATCTTCCTCTACCAACAGATGCCCTCTGTTGTACCCCAGGGTTATGGGCCTTGCTCTCACATGACTCAGCCCCTCACTTTGAAGCAGTGCATCCTTCAATAGCTTCCTAAAGAGAAGTGCAAGGAATGTAAATTCTAAAATCTTCTGTACACATGCACCCAATGTTCATCACAGCGCTGTTTACAGTCTCCAGGTGAGTGTTCAGTGTCTATAGTGATAGTGAAGTCGTTCAGTTGTGTCCAACTCTTTGCTACCCCATGGACTGTAGCCTACCAGGCTCCTCTGTCCATGGGATTTTCCAGGCAATAGTACTGGAGTAGATTGCCATTTCCTTCTCCAGGGGATCTTCCCAACCCAGGGATTGATCCCGGGTCTCCCGCATTGTAGACAGACGCTTTACTGTCTGAGCCACCAAGGAGAAGGCTCAGAATGTCACCTACAGCCCCTAAGGAGGAACTAGAAGTCCTTGACTTTGTCTAGTGGCGTTTTGCCTTGCTTAACAATATTTCTTTTTCCTGCATTTCCTCACTTCTCTAATTTTAAATTTCTACTTTGGCTAGAGTCTTTCTGTAGACAAGAGGCAGGCAGAGGAAATGGTAAGTGGAATAAGCCAGTCACTGAAAGACAAATACTGTTAAGATTCTACTTACATGGGGTACAGGGAGTAGTCAACTTCACAGAGACAAAGTAGAAAGATGGTTGTTAGGAGAAGGGAGCCTGGGGAATTATTGTATGCATAGATATAGGGTTACTATTTGGGGGCTTCCTAGGGGGCACAGTGGTTAAAAATCCTCCTGCCAATGTAGGAGTTGCAAGAAATGCAGGTTCAGTCCCTGGGTTGGGATGATCCTTTGGAGAGGAAATAGCAACCCACTCCAGTATTCTTGCCTGGAGAATCCCATGGACAGAGGAGCCTGGAAAGCTACAGTCCACGGGGTTGCAAAGAGTCAGACACAACTAAGGGACTAAGCACACATACACACACACACACACACACACACACACATACACACACACAAAAGGTGACTGTTTGGGGAAATAAAAACTTTTGGAAATGGATGTGGTGATGGCTGCTCAACAACGTGATGGGTGTAAACTTCTCCCTGTACCACATTTTGTTTACCATTCATCCATCCATGGACACTTGAGTCGTTTTCACTTTTTGCCTATTGAAAACAATGCTGCTGTATATGCGGGTGCACACATATTTCTTCGAGTCCCTGATTTTGCTTCTTCTCCGTATATACCCAGAAGAGGAATTCCTGGGTCACACGGCAATCCTGCTTAATTGTCCGAGGAGTCTCCATGCCATTTGCCACAGCAGCTGATCCGTGTTACATGGTCACCAGCAACACACAAGGGCTCCAATTTCTCTACGTCCTGACGCATGTCAAACAACAAACTCACTTCTAATCAATTTTGCCGTTTTTATAAAGTTCTGTACCTACAAGGCGTGACTTGTTGACTGCACTCAAGGCTGGCTCTCCCCCTCTTGCCCTTGGTACTTGGTGATCCTCCAGCATGTAATGTTCTCCTGCAAATCCCCCTGTTTTCCAGCATGCATCCTTGACACCCCAAGTCAGAGCCCCCTCTTTACCCTTCTCTGAGAATAAGGCTCTCACCTTCTGCTGGAGGAGGGAAGGGAAATGGTCAGTAACATGAAGCAGCAAAAGGAAGTTGGAGGTCTAATCGCTCCTTGAACTTTCAACCATTCCTCCTGTTTCTAGCCCCCAATCACCCCCCACTTCCAAAAGTACCACACACCCCTTCTGCAGTGTTCATCCTTTGTTTCTCAGGTCCATGTGACTAGGGTTTAGTGCCTCTGATTTGCTAAATCACTGATATTTTGTCTATTTCTTCACCAGTTTCCAGGTCCAGGTCCAGGTCCCCAGTTTGATGCTGTCTCCTCTTCAGATGTGGGAAGATCCCCTGGAGAAGGAACTGGCAACCCAGTTTGTTTGCTTGGGAAATCCTATGGACAGAGGAGCCTGGTTGACTACAGTCCATGTGGTCACAAAGAG
>SJYC01038244.1:0-13743 GCA_006408675.1 Madoqua kirkii
GGTCACACAGAGTCAGACACGACTGAGAAACTAACACTTTCACCACTTGCACCGTATGTTGGACTTCATGTGAGTCCTGGTGAGTACCCAGTACATCACACAGCCTGGGAACACCCCCCGCCTCTTGAGCTCTAATTCTCCAAAATTCCCCCACCAGGAAGTCATCCATTTTCTGAGCCCAGTCTCAGACCCTGATGGAGCAGGTCTACCACCTGGCACTATCTCATTCTGCTTCCGGATGCTAGTGGATTTGCCAGACTTTTCTGCTTCTCCAGGGCACCATTATATAACAGAAGTATCACAGTTTGACCTCTGAGAAATGACTGGAAAGTCTCTCCTGCTTCTTCCAAGCATGGAAGTTCATACAGGGTCATGGAGAAGATGCTCTGATGAAGCAGCTAGATTGCGTGGAATTCGTTGTTGATGACAGCCAAGGCCAGAACAGATAATCCTACAGGAAGCACTGGAACTGACTTGAATCTCTCTTTTACACAGAGGATTTAGAGTGTGACCTTTAACAAAACTTCAGTTCATTCCAGGACTGAGCATCAGCTCCACATAATTAATTGGGAATGTTGTCCTTATGACTGACAGGCTGGCAGTGATTAATTATCTTAATATTTGCTCCAGGTTCTGGGGATGTGCAAAGTGATTAAAGAAGGGGTTTTGGAAAGAGCGACTTGTTTGTTCTTGATCCCTAATTGTTTGCTAAATGATTCACCATAATTACATGTAACATCTCTATGCTCCCTCAGGTAATGTGTGCATAATATGGAAGTAAATATGAAATTCCTAAAGTACAAACACTGTGGGGATTGAAGGCAAGCTGAGAAATTCCAGAAGGCATCAATTATGTGACTTGCCAACCCGAGGCTCCCTTCTCATATTAGCCCGATTCGTACAGTAACATGAGAAAAAGTGAGTGTAACAGGCAGGAAGACCAGAGGTCCCCAAGAGGCAGGAGGAAATAAGCTGCAACTGGCAGATGTTTCTTTTTTTTTTTCCTTCGCTACACAAAACTAAAAGAGGTTTCTTTTAATTCTATGTTGACAACACCTTGTTCTGCTTGCTGCTGCTGCTGCTAAGTCACTTCAGTCGTGTCCGACTCTGTGCGACCCCAGAGATGTAATTATGTGACTTGCCAACCCGAGGCTCCCTTCTCATATTAGCCCGATTCGTACAGTAACATGAGAAAAAGTGAGTGTAACAGGCAGGAAGACCAGAGGTCCCCAAGAGGCAGGAGGAAATAAGCTGCAACTGGCAGATGTTTCTTTTTTTTTTTTTCCTTCGCTACACAAAACTAAAAGAGGTTTCTTTTAATTCTATGTTGACAACACCTTGTTCTGCTTGCTGCTGCTGCTGCTAAGTCACTTCAGTCGTGTCCGACTCTGTGCGACCCCAGAGATGGCAGCCCACCAGGCTCCCCCATCCCTGGGGTTCTCCAGGCAAGAACACTGGAGTGGGTTGCCATCTTCTTCTCCAATGCATGAAAGTGAAAAGTGAAAGTGAAGTCACTCAGTCGTATCCGACTCTTAGCGACCCCATGGACTGCAGCCTACCAGGCTCCTCCATCCATAGTATTTTCCAGGCAAGAGTACTGGAGTGGGGTGCCAGTGCCTTCTCCTTAGAACTAACCAATGTGTTTTTCTTATGGAAATGTTTTTCTTAAGCTATGTTAATGAAATGTATTTGCTTTGGAATTTGCCTTTCTTCAAAATGGTTCCCCCTAAGATTAACTTTTTTCTTTTCCCAAACCTTGTGCTGATAATGGCTCAGCAAACTATTTTTCTTGTCAACTGTTTTATGGCCAGGGTGAGGGTGGGGGATGACATACCTCATGCCATCTGATCTCAAAAATGCATATTGTGAGGAAGAGGCTTGGTGAAACTCCTTCAGTCTTGTGGTGTCTCTCTTATCTCATTTAATAGCTTTCTAACAGACATAACCAGTAGTCAGGTATGGATGTGAGAGCTGGACTATAAAGAAAACTGAGCGCTGAAGAATTGATGCTTTGAACTGTGGTGTTGGAGAGGACTCTTGAGAGTCCCTTGGACTGGAAGGAGATCCAACCAGTCCATCCTAAAGGGAATAAGTCCTGAATATTCATTGGAAGGACTGATGTTGAAGCTGAAACTCCAATACTTTGGCCACCTGATGCAAAGAGGTGACTCTTTTGAAAAGACCCCAATGTTGGGAAAGATTGAAGGCAGGAGGAGAAGGAGACAACAGAGAATGAGATGGTTAGATGGTATAACTGACTCAATAGACATGAGTTTGGGTGGACTCCAGGAGTTGGTGATGGACAGGGAGGCCTGGCGTGCTACGGTTCATGGGGTTGCAGAGTTGGTGACGACTGAGTGACTGAACTGAACTGAACTGAACTGAACAGAACAGACATAAAGTGAAAGAGAAAGTCGCTCAGTCATGTCTGACTCTTTGTGATCCTGTGTACTATACAGTCTGTAAAATTCTCTAGGCCAGAATACTGGAGTGGGTAGCTGCTCCCTTCTCCTAGGGATCTTCGCAACCCAGGGATTGAACCCAGGTCTCCCACATTGCAGGTGGATTCTTTACCAACTGAGCCACCAAGGAAGCCCAACATAAAGCACCTTGCTAAAAACTAGCAAGGGGGCACTCTTTCTGCCCGTTTCTAATGTCTATCTCAGAAGCTTTTCCTATCTCTATTATACTTTAATAAAACTTTGCTACATGAAAAGCTCCAGGTAGTCAAGCCTCGTCTGTGACCCCAGATCAAAATCCTCTCCTCTGGAGGTCACGTATCCTGGCATAATGCACAGCTGGCAGCAGCAACCTTTCAAAAGCAGCCCTTGTGGAATTTTCTAGCAAGGTAATTTTACTGCAGGGCATCTGTGTGTGTTTAGGAGGCAAACACGTGACAGTGGGTGAGGCAATGAGTACGTTTCAGCGCCGTCAGGAGACCTGGGTTCTAAATCTGGCATTGTCACATTGTCCCTGAGTGTAGGAAAGGAATCTGGGGCAGAGAGTCTGGCTGAGCCTTCGTAGATCTCTCTGAGCCAAGTGCCCAGACCCATCTCCCAGGCTCCTGGAGCCCAGGTTCCTGGTGAGAAAGGGAAAAACATGCCCTGAGTCTGCTGTTCTCTCCTAAAGTGCAAGGGTAGCCACAGCCTGGCTCTCACTGTCCAGCCTCCACTGCTCATCCTCCCAGCAACTGCTGGGCTCAGAAGAGGTCGGTTGACTGGGCTGGGGAGTAATAGAGAGCAGCTGAGACGCGTGCTGGGACTCTTCTGTTCCCAGAACCTTCCATTCTGATTTGTCTTCTTTAGGAGTCAGAAAACTCAGCAGTGGCCACAGAACTGGAACAAGTCAGTTTTCATTTCAATCCCAGAGAAAGGCAGTGCCAAGGAATGTTCAAACTACTGCATAGTTGGATTCATTTCACACACTCAAAAGTAATGCTCAAAATTCTCCAAGCCAGACTTCAATGGTATGTGAACCAAGAACTTCCAGATCTTCAAGATGGATTTAGAAAAGGCAGAGGAACCAGAGATCAAATTGCCAACATCTGTTGGATCATCGAAAAAGCAAGGGAATTCCAGAAAAAAGTCACTTCTGCTTTATTGACTACACTAAAGCCTTTGACTGTATGGATCACAACAAACTGTGGAAAATTCTTAAAAGAGATGGGAATACCAGATCACCTTGCCTGCCTCCTGAGAAACCTGTATACAAGTCAAGAAGCAATAGTTAGTACCGGACATGGAACAACAGACTGGTTCAAAATTGGGAAAAGAGTACGTCAAGGCTGTATATTGTCACCCTGCTTGTTTAACTTAGATGTAGAACATATCATGCAAAATGTCAGGCTGGATAAAGCACACACTGGAATCAAGATTGCCGGGAGAAATATCAATAACCTCAGATATGCAGATGACACCACCTTTATGACAGAAAGAGAAGAAGAACTAAAGAGCCTCTTGATGAAAGTGAAAGAGGAGAGTGAAAAAGCTGGCTTAAAACTCAGCATTCAAAAAACTAAGATCACAGCATCTGGTCCTATCCCTTCATAGCAAATAGATGGGGAAACAACGGAAATAGTGACAGACTTTACTTTCTTGGGCTCCAAAATCGCTGCAGATGGTTACTGCAGGCATGAAATTAAAACGCACTTACTCCTTGTAAGGAAAGCTATGACTAACCTAGACAGCATATTAACAAGCAGAGACATTACTTTACCATCTAGTCAAAGCTATGGTTTTTCCAGTGGTCATGTATGCATGTGAGGGTTGGATCATAAAGAAAGCTGAGTGCAGGAGAATTGATGCTTTTAAATTGTGGTGTTGGAGAGGACTCTTGAGAGTCCCTTGGACTGCAAGGAGATCCAACCAATCAATCCTAAAGGAAATCAGTCTTGAGTGTTTATTGGAAGGACTGATGTTGAAGCTGAAGCTCCAATATTGTAGCCTCCTGACTTGAAGAACTGACTCTTTGGAAAAGACCCTGATCTGGGGAATGATAGAGGATGAGATGGTTGGATGGCATCACTGACACAATGGACATGAGTTTGAGCAAGCTCCAGGAGTTGGTGATGGACAGGGAAGCCTGGTGTGCTGCAGTCCATGGGGTTGCAAAGAGTTGGACATGGCTGAGCGACTGAACTGTACCACGGACAGGACAGCTCCGGTTCCTGAAAATGAAATCAGATTGGATCTGTAATGGGTGGGAAAGTCATAAGTATAGACCTGTACACATGGGGACTCTGTGGCCCAAAAAGCAGAGGGGGTTTTCTAGCCTCAAGCTAAATCTGGTTGCTGAGGACAAGTCGTGTTTGGTTGTTCATGCTGCATGCCAGGGCTTGCTGGGTGGTGCAAGTGGTAAAGAACCCACCTGCCAACACAGGAGACATAAGAAATGCGGGTTCGATCCCTGGGTTGGGAAGATCCCCTGGAGGAGGGCGTGGCAGCTCACTCCAGTATTCTTGCCTGGAGAATCCCATGGACAGAGGAGCCTGGTGGGCCCCAGTCCATAGGGTCAAAAACAGTCAGACATAACTGAAATGACTCTGTCCACATGCATGCTGCATGCCATATCTGGTATGCTGTCCCTGTGCCTGAATTCTGGGTTTCCTGAAGATACAGCCATTCCTAACTCATCTGTAACTCCAGACCCCAGCCCAGGCCAGCCACCAAGGAGGTGCTCAACAGACACTGTTTTAACTTCTCAGTTGATCCAAATCCTCCCATGAGCATCACTGTAGGCCAAGCCAAGGAACATCTCCTTGTGGTTACAGCCCAGCCAAGTTTGAGAAGGTGCCTGTGCTTAGAACAGGCCTTACTATTTCACACGACAAACCTTCAGTGTGTTATTGTGGCTTCTTTCCAAACTCTCAGCAATATTCAGCAATATGTAAATTCTCAGCAATAAGACTAGGAATTATAAATTCATACCCTCTGAATCTTTAATAACGCCTGACAGAGATATTTGTGGAATATCCACATGAAATGCTGCAGAGAGAGACAGAGAGATAGCCAGAGGGACAGAGACTCAGAGAGACAAAGATACTAAACAGAAATCAAAAAGAACACAGTGCATCAGTGAGTCACTACAATTATTCATTGTTCCACAAAGCAAAAGAGGACCCCTTTGAGCAGGTAGGGCTCGCAGGTCAAAATTAAGACAGTTCTTTATTTAGTCTCATCAAGAAGAGAAAGTAAACATCAGGATTCACGGTTGGTTTAAAATCAGCTTCCCCTCAGACTTATGCAGGACAAGTATTGATTCTATTCATCTTCTCTGCAGGGTAAGCTCCGGGCAACACCTTTGCATCCACACATTAGTCACTGGCTGTCACTTGCCTGCGGTGGAGAAACATGCTGCTCGGTAAAGCCTCACGGCAGAGAGCTTGACGTCAGGTTCACAGAAGCACCCGCGTGAGTCACAGCCCTCCCTGCAGAGAAGCTGTTTGGTTGACACACGCAACAGCTGACCAGCTGAAGGATGATAAAATGAGGAGAGATGAGCCTTCCCCCACCCGTAGGAGGCTCCCACCTGGATGATCAAATGAGGGTCTGAAGGCCCCTGACAAGGAGATGTGGTTTTGGAACACTAGTCTGATTGTAATTGGTTACTATTAGAGACCACATGGCTCTGCTCCACTCACCAAATCAAGACCAGGCTGCTTAATCCCAACAGCAGAGCACCACGTCTGGGTCATCCTGCCACTTTAGACTTGCCTTCCACCCATGCTAACCTGTATCCTTGCTCTGGACTCTGAACATCTCAGTTAGGCATATATGCTAACAGCGTGAGGGACTTACCAGGTGACTCAGACAGTAAAGCATCTGTCTACAATGCGGGAGACCCGGGTTCGATCCCTGGGTCAGGAAGATCTCCTGGAGAAGGAAATGGCAACCCACTCCAGCACTATTGCCTGGAAAATCCCTTGGATGGAGGAGCCTGGTAGGCTATAGTCCACAGGGTCACAAAGGGTAGGACACGACTGCGTGACTTTACTTCACTACCATCACGGCCATTCAAACCCCCATGCCTTTCCTCTGCTTCCCTCTGGGGAATGTTCTTCCTCTCTTCCCTGCTCCTCATCATCTTCTTAGTCCCCTGGGGACTCCCAGGCATCTTTCAGGATCCCAGCCTGAGTCATCCATCCCTCTGCACCCCAGACGTGGGCGTCATGTGCCCTCTCCATTAATTCCTGTGTTAGAGGAATGTACTTAGTGCTTCCATTAAGTTGAGAACCCTAAGACTGCCCAATAGCTCTACCACCCCCGTCCCCCTACTGTACAGCAGAATGAAATTTGAGAAAGTTATTCCAGGGCAGGGGTGGGCATACATTAGTCCAAGCTGTTGTGGTGACTTCAGTCTCATTACTGATCCTAGGAATGCACTTAGAATGGCATTGCCCTGGAGAAGATTATTGGTTCAGAGGCATGTGTAAGAGCTGGTTGATGGGGAGGAAGACATGATCTTAACCTGTAGAGCTGGCAGGGAACCTCTCTCTCCCTTTTCCTCTCCTCCTCCCCCTCCTTCTTCATCTCTATCTCCATCTCTACCTCTTTATCTCTCCTCAACTCAAATTGTACCCATGAAATTAAAAGATGCTTACTCCTTGGAAGGAAAGTTATGACCAACCTAGAGAGCATGTTGAAAAACAGAGACATTACTTTGCCAACAAAGGTCCGTCTAGTCAAAGCTATGATTTTTCCAGTGGTCATGTATAGATGTGAGAGTTGGATGGTGAAGAAAGCTGAGCACTGAAGAATTGATGCTTTTGAACTGTGGTGCTGGAGAAGACTCTTGAGAGTCCCTTGGGCTACACAGAGATCCAACCAGTCCATTCTGAAGGAGATTAGCCCTGGGGTTTCTTTGGAAGGAATAATGCTAAAGCTGAAACTCTAGTACTTTGGCCACCTCATGTGAAGAGTTGACTCTTTGGAAAAGACTATGATGCTGGGAGGGATTGGGAGCAGGAGGAGAAGGGGATGACAGAAGATGAGATGGCTGGATGGATCACTGACTGGATGGACGTGAGTCTGAGTGAACCCCTGGAGTTGGTGATGGACAGGGAGGCCTGGCGTGCTGCGCTTCATGGGGTTGCAAAGAGTCGGACATGACTGAGCGACTGAACTGAGGACAATCATTGGCCCAATGGCAACTTAACCATGAAAAAAACAGCCTTTGTGTATCCAGCTTCGTGGATGCCCAAAGGCAGGAAGGGAGAAACTGTATCCTCCATGACACCATGGAACCCCTGGATTCTCCAACCACGGGTTTTTAATTCTCTTAGGAATGCATTTCCTTACTCTGTGAACCAGTCTGGATTGGGTTGTCCATCCCTCGTAGTGGAAACCCTGAATGACCCAGTGCAGTAGCCTTTGTATCCCAGTGCCCAGCAGAAAACATGGTAACTGTGTAATAACTAAAGTGTAAACACTGTGTGCACAAGTTCTGTTGCTGATGAAGACAAAGAATGGATGAGAAACAGGAGAAAAATCACTGAGGGCAGTGAGTCCATCGACCACCAGGTTGGGGCGGATCAAGGGCACATAAGAGCCATTTCACACGTGTTCAACAGTGAGTCTCCCTGGTTCCAAACGCCAGGCTATCTCTCTCTACCTTCGGTCTTGCCTGGGGACCCAGAGCACACAAAAGGCATTATTGGGACACACTGTGTATACCACACTCAAGGTGCTTTATCAGGAAAAAATTTAAAGGTATGTATTTTAGTAGTGGCCCAAAGACTGTTATTTTGTATTCTTCCTTGTGCACCAGCATTACGAAACAAAATTCCGTTATCTTAACAAAACCACCAGTCGCATCTCTCCAGGGCCTCTGCTGATCATTCTCACCTGTCAACGTTGTTTTCATGCCTCTATGTCTTTGTAATCAATAGTTCTTCCTGCTTCGTATGTTTTTCCACTTAACTCATTCAGAGGGAAGTCTTTGCCTGTATAATCATTGTTACTTACTATTTTTAATGTCTATATGCCATTGCATCCTGGCAATAGGTTGACTTGGCAGCGGCTGCCTTTGGTCATGTGGACTGTGCCTGGTTATTCCCTGCAATAATCCAGCTCTACTGATAGAACAGCTACTCAAGATGTTAACCCGCCAATACCTTTTTCTTTCTTTCTTTTTTTTGGTGATCATCTGAGGGTAGAGTGAGAAATAGGGGTCCTAGGTCCCTGCCACCATCGGTTTCAGTCAGGATGCATTTGTCTGCAAGGACTGAAACTCGAGTTGGCAGAAATTAAAAGGGGGAATTTTGGTGTAGAGATAGGGTCTTCCCTGTAAAGATTGTAAAGAATCTGCCTGCAATGCCAGAGACCTAAGTTTGACCCCTGAGTTGGAAAGATCCCCTGGAGAAGGAAATGGCTACCCAGTCCAGTATTCTTGCCTGGAGAATTTCATGGACAGACAAAGAGCTGGACACGATTGAGCCACGAACCCTTTCATTTTCAGAGGCGGACACTTGGGAACCAAGGCTCAGGGGAGCGGCTGGGAATCTTCTTTCCATGTTCTTCCTACACCTCTTTTTCAGTCTCTCTCTACCTATCTCTATCCATCTGTCCCTCTTTCTCTGTCTATTGGTCTCTCTGTCTCTCCTCTCGTCTCCCTGTATCTCCGTCTCTCTGCCAGTCGGTCTCTCTGTCTCTTTCTCTGTCTCACTGTTCCTCTATGTCTCCCTCTCTGTCTCTCTTTCTCCGTTCTTCTCTCTCTTTGTCAGCCTGTCTCTCTATCTCTGTCTCTCTGCATTTCTCTCTCTCCTTCTCGTCTCCAGTACCACTGGCCCCCAAATATGCACTGACCCTCTCGTCCAGTCCCATCATCAATTGGTCCTGGGCTGAAATGCCCAGAAGACTGTGCTCATCTCTGGCCAGATGTGTGGTGGGGGCAGTTATGTCTTACAAACCTACCCACCAACTTCTCTCTCTTCAACCAGGACTAAAGATGGAGCTGTTTCCTTTAAAAGCAGGCCCCTTGAACTGAACCTGGTTCTGCTGCCCACTCCTCTCTGATCTTGGATAAGTTGTGCCTCAGTAGTGAGCTCCCTGTCACTGGACATAATCAAGCTGGAAAACATCCATGGACTGTGCTTAGCTGATATTAATTGAACATTTACTATATGCCAAGCATAGTATACCTGAAGCAGGGCATGGCAACCCACTCCAGTATTCTTGCCTGGAGAGTCCCATGGACAGATATGACAGGCTACAGTCCATAAGGTTGCAAAGAGTTGGATACAACTGAAGCGACTTAGCAGGCATGCACACAAGCATAGTGTACAGGCTTCACATGAGCTAACTCAGTGAATCTTCACCACTTCTTAAGATGAGGAAACTGAAGGACAAAAAGCCAAGTACTCAGCTCTGGACCAGACAACTAATACTCAGTATTCCAAGAAGTGCAAATCTGAAAGAGGTACCACTTCCATTCCACAGACTGGCAAAACAGGACTGCTGGGTGATGCAAGTATAGATCTGGATGTGAGCACAGGGACCCTCTCCTGTGACGCAGATGTGAGTGGGGTGTGGAAGAGCCTTTCTGCAGAGCAGAAGCCCGGAGGTGTTCATTTTGGTGAGTTTCTATTCAGTGACCCAGCAAGTCCACATTCATGTTCAAATCCCAGAGGAACTGCCCCAAGAACTCAAGGAGGTGGCCTCAGAATGTTATGCCCGCAGTCCGAGTCCCCAAAGCTGAGAAAACAAGACATCCATAGCAATGCAAAAGCAAAAAGAGTTTTATTAGTAGCTCGAGCTAGGACCCCCGCCACCTCCAGCACAGTGGAGAGGTGCAAGGGCCCTGAGCCCTGAATTACAGCAGTATTTATAGACTTAGAACAAAGACAGGGAGTTGGCAAGGGCGGATTGGTTGCAAGGGGTTCTTGGCATCTATTAATTGGCTAAATTTTGCACATGCGGGCTCGCTTAAGGGACTTTTCATGTTATCTGGACTAGCTCTAACCAGGCTATGGGGAATATGCTGACTGGCTGAGTCTCAAGGTCGGGGGGTGATGATCTCAGTTCCTTCTGGGCAGTGACCCAGCTTTTTCTGTGATTGTAGCTCTGGCTACTTTAGTCCTTGAAGCTTGCCATGGCTTCTGTCAGGTCTCAACACAGAGATGTTCATTCCACTGTTGTTTACAGTGGCAAGGGACGGAAAACATTCAGGCTTCCACACGGAGGGTGGAAATGAACATGCATTGTACACATCTATGTAGGAGTCAGCTGAATTTCTAAACCAGCATGTGGAGTGAAAAGCCTGCAGAAAATAGAATCTAATATATTATCCATTTAATAAAAGATACACAATATTCCTAAAACATTGTTATCTAATTTCCTTGGGTTATACAAGTAAATAAATGTTTGGAAGGACACCCAGTATATGAGAATGAATGTGTAAGGAAGGAGAGGACAACTGGATTGGGAAGAGAAGGTTAAGGGAGGAAAAAAATTAAATAGAATGAAATAAAAATTTAAAAACAATCACCCTGAAAACTCAACTTCTGAGGATCAGCCCAGACAGGTGCAAAGAACTGTGGACTGCTGTGGTTCTCTCTGAACTGGAAGATAAGGGGCCACGCAAGGCCTGTCATCCTGCCATCCTTCTCTGAAAGCAGCATTTCCAAGTCTCCTTGCAGTGCATGGATGTGGCATCACGTTTGTTCTGGACTTTTACCCATGTTTGGAATATTTAAGAAACACTTCGAAATCTACTTGGTATTTAGGAAAGGATGGAAGCAGCTCCTTTTTCACACTTTATTTCTCCCTTAGGTCTAGTGGGAATAAAAGCCTAAGGGGAAAATGAGACGATTTGAAAAGAATCTTTGGAGAGTTCTGTGCTGCTCACATCCAAGGGACCCCTAACCCTATGAGAAACATTGTTTTCCGGATGTACCCAGATGTCTTTCCCCAGGAGACAAAGCCAGGCCCTGCTCCCAGCTCCGTAGCATCCATGAGCATCAGCACCTGGTCCAGCGCCCATGGCTCAGCTGGTGTGAGTTGAGGACCCAACAGGGCTTGGGGGTTGCGGTAGGTGGAATGGTGGTCCTCCCTCTCAAAAGCTATGTCTGCCTCGAAGCTGTGAATGTGACCTTCTGAAGCCTATTCATGGCTTCCTGCAGTTAAGACCGCCTTGGGAAGCAGAGAACAGAACACTGAAGTAGATGGATGGTCTCCCTGAATCCAGTCCCTTCTTCAGTGAACATAGCTCTTATCACAGGGCCATAAGGACCCACTGGCTGCAGACAGAGTCCAGCCCTCAACCTGGAGAGCAAGGCCTTGCTGACCCCTAGAGTTCACACCAGCCTCCCAGCAGCTTCCCCAGAGAGTAGCTCAGGTCACCCTCTGGCCCCCAAAACAGTTCCTTTTCTACCCGTCTCTGGTACCCTGGTAAAGGGCAAATGCCCCAGAAAGAGAGCATGGACTAGAGCTAATTAATATAAGTGGAAAGTGTCATCAAATTTTATGAGCATTAGGACCTTGAAGCTGATTAACTACAAAGAGAAAAAAAAGGATCTGCTTAATTGCAGTCGGTTTTCCCCACCCCGACCACAGAAAGATGCTGCCACAGACATCTCTGCCCACCTGAGCTATGATGCTGGTGGCTTCGTTGCTATGGAATATTTTTCCCATAATAGGGTTGCAGGTTAAGGTTCATATGAATCTTTCATTTCAACAGATGTTGGCAGATTGCCTTCCTGAAACACTGTAACAACTCCCACTGCCACCCACAATGTAAGAGAGAGATTTTCTTCTGAGTGCTCTCTGGCAACAATTATCACTCTTGAATTTTACTAGGCTTTGGGGGATAGAGTGCTATATTGTAACTTTAATCTGCATATTCTTGACTGCTGGTGAATTTCCAAATTAATTTTTGGCCATCTGTATTTGCTGTTGTAGACACTGCTTCTTCATATAGGTGACCCATTTTTTCTACTGTGTTGTTTGTTTTTATCAGATTTTAAAGCCATGAGTATACGTTGAATATAGGGCTTCCCAGGTGGCTCAGTGGCAAAGAATCCACCTGCCACTGCAGGAGACATGTGTTTGATTCTTGGGTCAGGAAGATCCCTTAGGAGAGGAGATGGGAACCCACTCCAGTATTCTTGCTTGGGAAAAGTCCATGGACAGAGGATCCTGGTGGGTTACAGTCCATGGGTCACAGTCAAACATGACTTAACAACTAAACAACAATATGTTGTATATATATTGACTATCTCATGTGCTATGCATATTTTTTTTCAAATCTGCCATTTGTATGATTACTTTGCTCACAAGAGATTTCTTGCCATATTTATTTGAAATTTTTATGTAACCAAGTGTGTCTCCCTTTCTTTTTATAGCATCCAGATTACTTGTCTTTGTTCAGAAAGTTTCTCTTACTCCACCCCTAGATGATACAGTTTATCTTGCAAATTTTAAATTTATCTTTTGAAACACAGTCTGCAACTCATCTAAAAGTTTTGTATGAGCTAAAATAACAATTCAATTTTGTTTCCTTCTAAATGGATAACCAGCTGTGTCATCATTTGTTAAAAAAATCATTTTCTCCTTTATTGAGCTACCATTTAAGTTCATACTAAGTGGGGCCTATTTTTGCATGCGTATGCTCACTTTCCTGCATTGGAGAAGGAAATGGCAGCCCACTCCAGTGTTCTTGCCTGGAGAGTCCCAGGGACAGGGGAGCCTCATGGGCTGCCATCTATGCGGTCACACAGAGTTGGACACGACTGAAGCGACTCAGCAGCAGCAGCAGGAGCAGAATGCTCAGTTTTGTTCACCTGATCTATTGATCTAGTCTGAGCCCACTATGAGACTGGTTTGGTTACAGTGGCTTTGTAAGCTACTCTGACACCAAGTAAGGCAAGTTGTTCATTTTTTATCTGTACCTTTGACATATCTGGCGGATCCGTTTTTCATGCCTACATTCATTTGGAATATGCGTGGGGACAATTATTAGGCCTTTATTTTTCCATAAATGTATATATTATATTGTTTAATAACCTATCCCAGGGAGAGAAAAGGATTTTGAAATTCTAATTGAAATTTTATTTCATTTACATATTTAATTTAGATGAACTGGCATTTTAATGATAAAACATATAGTTTTTCAATGCACAGTATTCTTTCAGTTTTGTTTTTTTTTTTTTGAAGTTGCTTGCCACACCATGTGGCATGCAGGATCTTAGTTCCCCAACCAGGGATGGAACCTGTGACCCCTGCTTTGGCAGCACAAAGTCTTAACTGC
>SJYC01038246.1:0-43906 GCA_006408675.1 Madoqua kirkii
ACCACAGTTCAAAAGCATCAGTTCTTCAGTGCTCACCCTTCTTTATCATCCAACTCTCACATCCATACATGACAACTGGAAAAACCATAGCTTTGACTATACGGACCTTTATCAGCAAAGTGATGCCTCTGCTTTTTAATATGCTGTCTAGGTCTGGCATAGCTCTTCTGCTGAATATTCCTACTGCCTATCTTTTTGGTGTTTTTATGGTTTAGTTGCTGAGTCGAGTCTGACTCTTGCGACCCCATATACTGTAGCCTGCCAGATTCCTCTGTCCATAGGGATTTCTCAGGCAAGAATACTGGAGTCCCATTTCCTTCTCCAGGGGATCTTTCAGACTCAGGCACTGAAACTGTGTCTCCTGCATTGAAAAGTGGATTCTTTACCACTGAGCCAGCTGGGAAGCCTGACGTATCTTTTTAGTTGTTGACAAATTTTTCCACCATAAATATTAGCACAGAGAATTCTTTTGTGAAGAGGGGTTCTAATGTTTTTGGAGTATGTATTCAGGATGGATGGATGGGCTGCTGGATGGGTAATGGGAAAAGTTGGGCTAAAACTGTCATAAAATTCATCTTTGTGCAATGCTCAGGGAAATCCAGGGATGGTATGCTTGTAGCATACAGGAAAACGAGAGGTTGAAAGATGGGCTGAGCTGGAAGAGTCCAGGCAACCCACCGCCACTTGAGTCAGAGCCTCGCTTTCTTGTTCTACGTGTTAGACTCTTGCAGACCATCTTGTTTCATTAAAGAGTTGCACTGCCAGACACATATTTAAACACTGGCGGTCAAAATTATCCCTAAGAACATTCCTATCCAGCTTTCATTTGTTCATTAATGCTTATTCTCATTCATTTATTCATTGTTGCATCTTCTCAGTCATTTAATAATCCCTGAGTATTTTCATTTAATCACTGAGCACTTCTTGAAGACATTTTATGCTCCTGGCTATACGTCAAAGGCAAAATATGATTAGCAAGCCCCTGCTGTCAGGCCCAAAGTTTAGTATGAGAGAGAGAGGAAACTGGATAGTGATCATGAGAAAAACTCAGGAGCCACGAGGACATGAACTTACTTCTCACAAGAGCCTTCGGGGGGCAATCCTTGTGATAGCCCCGTTTCATAGATAAAGAGATTGAGGCTTAGTAACCAGTCAAAGATCATATGGCTGATGAATACCATACCAGACTCAGACTGAATCTCTGCCCAGAGTGGGAGCTCTCTACCGCCATGCAGCCCTGCATGACTCAGAGAAGGGACTGATCAAGCAGTGTGGCAAGTACTCTGCAGTGTAAGCTGTGGGCCACCGAGGCGCCAAGAGAAAGAGGGAAAGCTGGGGAGGTCCAGAGAGGGTAAGTGACTTCAGCAAAACTGCACAGCTCAGTGGGGATACAGCTGAGGCTGGACACCAGGCTCCCTGACTCCCAGTCCAGTGCTCCTGCCTCATCACGCAGAGGACAGGCCCCGGCTCTCCGCCCTCAGGTGGGGTGGGAAAGAAGCTGTGGTTTCCTGGGAAGGGATGTACTGTCCAGGGCAAGGACTAGAGAAGCAATGACAAGGGGAAATTTCCCTGACAAGGGACAATGGCAATGTGGATTTTAAGCACAGCACATCCTCCCGGGCTCTCCGAAAAACTGGGTCAGCTCCCATTGCCAAATGCCCTCTTTGCCTGGAGTTTTCTACCTGCAACAGCATTTCACGCACCACAGACATCATTACTGCCCCCCAGGGGACTGAATGGCCTGACAGTGCTCCCCCAAAGTTAATGAACAAAACTGTACAAAATCTCAAGGAAATGAGAATCAGAGAAAATGTCCCTCCTTCCCTCTGGGGCTGAAGTTCTGAGACATGAAACCAAACCACTTTAACATGCACCTCTTTGCCTCTGCACAGGATGAAAGGGTGCACTTGAAAGGGGATGAAAGAGTCACTGCAGGCCGGCTGGTGCTTAGCTCTCTCACTATCACAGGTCTCAGAAAACGCTTCACTGGGGGAACAAAAAAGAGCCCAGGCCTGTGGGTCTGGTACCCAAGATCTAGCCACCAACTCAAAGTGTGACCTTGGGAGTATCACTCCCCCCCACTGGCCTTTATCTCTCTTTACTGTCAAATGAGTGAATTAGACCAGGTGTATCTGACAGGGTTCTCCAAAGAAACAGAACCAATAAGATAGCTTTATATATGGGTATATTTATAAACATAAATATATATCCTTATATATATCTTATATATATATCTATATATGTATATGTATCTTTATCCATATATATTCATATATCTATATTCTTACATGTATCTTCATATCTATCTATATTGATATCAATGTTGCTGAGTCTCTAAGTTGTGTCTGACTCTTTTATGACCCCACAGACTTAGCCCTCCAGGCTACACTCTGTCCATGGGATTTCCCAGGCAAGAATACTGGAGTGGGTTGCCATTGCCTTCTCCGAGTCAATATCAGTACTGATATATAAAAAGATATACTGAAGGAACTGGCTCACATGGTTGTGGAGCTTAGAATGTGTAGGGCAGGCTGGCAAGCTAGAAACCCAGGCAAGAGTTGTTGCTGCCGTCTGAAAGCAGAATTTCTTATTCCAGGAAACTTCAAGTTTACTCTCAAGACTTTCACATGGAGGGCTGGTAAGATGAAGACGATGGCATGACGGTGGAGGTGGGATAATGATGGTGATGGTGATGATGTGATATTGATGGGATGATGAAATGTGTGTGTGCCTGCTTCCGTTGTATCCAACTCTTTGCGACCCCGTGGACTGTAGCCCACCAGGCTCCTCAGTCCATGGGATTCTCCAGGCAAGAATACTGGAGTGGGTTACCCTGCCCTCCTCCAGGCTATCTCCCTAACGCAGGGATCAAACCTTCGTCTCCTGCAGCTCCTGCAGGAGTTCTTTACCACTAGCCCCCGTGGAAGCCGATGTAGTGTGTAGATATATGTAAGGATATGTAAGGCTGCTGTAGTGTAGAGCAGCCCCACGAATGCTGCTCTAACAATACCCAGTTTGGACAGAGGCAAAAAAAATGGGTACTGAAAGAGTATAAGCTTAATGTGATCACATCTGAGTTCTCATTCCAGGTTTATCACATTATTGCAAGTGGTTTAACCTACCTGAGCCTCATTCATCCAACATATGTAGATAGGATTTATCCCAAGGACCAAAGGATGTAAAATTCTGCCTCAGCTGGCTGCCGTTCCCCAGGAAGTCTTTGAGGGAAATTTAGGCTCCGAGAATCAGCAGACAGAGAGGCCTTTATGACTGGCTGGGACCCTCATGTAGGTGACAAACACTCACCTACAGCCAGTGAACTTTCCTGAGTGAGCTGGCTTGGCTGACCTTGGGCTGACATTGGCTGAGACGCTGGTTCTGCTCCCACACCCCGAAAGCTTGCATCTGGGGTCACCTGCCGCCTCCCCTGACTTCCCTTTAGCCTCCCTGCCTTAAGACGCACCCCTCCCCCACCCCACTCTTTCTATATTTTCGTCAGCCTCTCAGCTTTCAAAGATAATGCCCACAGCCTTATAGTGGCTCTTTTTATAATCTTCCTTTCTGCCTTGTTTCACTTGCATAAATACTTTACTGAATTACAATGAGTTTAAAATTTTGAATGTGCCTTCCTGGTAAATATCATATCCACTTAACATTCTCAGTTGTGTTTAGTTGCTGTATGTTATTTTTAATACCTGTGAACTCCATGGCACGAGGGTCAGAGGGGAGCGCCAAGCCAGGTCCATCTCGGCCGTCTGGTTTCATGATTTCATGCGCACATTTACTCAAATATTTCCTGTTATTGGATTGTTGGCTTCCTTCAGATTTCCCCTCTCGTAAATGATTCTAGGATTACTGCCTGTGGGCGCAGAGGTTTTCCCAGTTTTGAATCATGTATTCTTGGACCATTTATGGAGGACCTCTGCTCCATCAGGTGGTCTGTTCAGCTCAGCAACATCCTCACCTCCTTCTGGCTCCTCCACTGCATCTTGGGGAAACGCACAAACTCAAAACCCCCCAAATCCTCTTGCAGGATAAATCCTATTTAGTTTCTGCAAAACAGAGGTCCTTCTTGAGAATGGAAGGGAAAAGAGAAGAATCCAATATGATCTGAGACAGCTAGGATCATCGGCACCCAATGCACGTCATCTCAGGTGTCCACTGGAGTCAGCCTGCTCCAATGCTGCAGGGAGCTAGTCAGTGATGGTGCCATCTGGGCAGCATCAGGGCCTTCGTATGATCTCAGGTGGACACTTTGGCCTCCCCTTGTAGGTCCCCTCTTCAGGGATAATACACACATCCCCTGGGGAGTTCCCTCGTGGTCCAGTGGTTGGGAATCTGCCAGCTGATGCAGCGGCACGGGTTTGATTGTCCATCTGGGAGAATCGCAAAAGCCATGGAGGAGCTAAACAGCACAGTTTAGACTGAGCCTGTGCTCCGGCGCCTGTGCTTTGCAACAAGAGAAGCCGCCGCAGTGAGAAGCCCAGGCACCGCAACAAAGAGTAGCCCCTGCTCACTGCAACCAAAGAAAGCCCGTGCCCAATAACAAAGATTCAGTGCGGCCGCAAATAAATATAAAGCAAACACACCCCCTGGATGCTGATGGCTTACGGCTGTGTCCCTCACTGGGCCTTGCCTTCCAGGTTGGGTTAATCCACAGCCAAGTGTATGTCCTCTCGTGATGGCCAGTGCCCAGACACATAGGCCCTACTCTCTTGCTCCAGGTTGGGACAATGACGGGTCATCCCAGGTCTAGAGCTCCCCATTCAATTGGCTGAGACCTCCAGGTAACCACATTACAAGTCAACTTTTCCCTTCCACCTGACCCTTCATTCCTCACTTCCTTACAGGTGTGTCTCCCCAAAGGACTCTCCAGTGGAACCATGCGTGCAACTCCTTCTCAAAGCCTGTTTACAGGGAACTCATCCTAAGACATTGGTCTTTGCTGCCCAAGGCCCTATAACGGCATATAAGTGGAGCAACTGGCATTAATCATCCTGACTGCAACAGAAATTGGGACAAGAAGTGGACTTCTGCTGGAACAGCAAACCTAAAACGTGTGCCCTTTCCCTAGTGGTAGGGTGATGGGCATTGATGAAAATTAAGGCTCAGGATGGAACTGTATCAACTCATTGTATTATAAAATAGCACAGTTCAGTTCAGTCGCTCAGTTGTGTGCGGCTCTTAGTGACCCCATGGACTGCAGCATGCAAAGCAGGCTTCCCTGTCCATCACCAATTCCTGGAGCTTGCTCAAACTCGTGTCCATCGAGTCAGTGATGCCAACATAAGATCAAACTGTTGCTTGCAGTCACCTGAGAGGCAGACCCTGGGCTTATTGAAATGGCAACTCTAGGGCAAGAACTGGGAAAACATCATTAGTGATATATGTTTCTTACTATTGACTGGGTTTGATAAGATATTATAAGAACAGATAAGCTCAGATTTTAAAAAAAAAAAGAGGGCAATAGAGAGTCCAGAAATTACAGCCTTTGCAGGGATGAAAAAACACCAATTGTTTCTAGATCCAAAACAGGAAGAGATGGGATCAAAAGAGCCTTTAAGGTACAAAGTCCCACCAAACTTTCCAGGAAAGATCAATCCAAAGCAGAGATCAGAGTAAGGGTGTGGGCTGCCAACCTACTGCTCCAGATGACCTCAATGGGACCCCCATGAAGTTGGGTGGAACATGGGGCAAGGGAGCTAAGGAATAATGCAGATTGGGAACTAGTTTAGCAACAAGCTCTGGGTGCAGTTACTGATGCACAGACCCAGCTGGAAGCAAATGTATCAGTAAAGGGCTGTTTTTGAGGATCATCTTAAACAAGGAAATCATATAGCCAGGCTGAGAAGGCCTTTCACAGTTCAAGTTTTAAAACAATCCCCCTGCCAAAACTTCTGAAACACCAAGTGGGCCAGAGTCAAGCAGTCCTCAGGGAGGGCTTAGCTTCTCAATGCTCATTTCATATGCTCTTGTTTACTTAAGAAGACCACACAAGGTTCTCTAGAGGCAGGGGTGAAATATAATTTGACAGCTAGAACAATTAAACTACTGATTGCCTCCAAATGACTTTCAGTTTACTGATGGAGAAATGGAGACCCAGACTGGGCTCCAGGATAAAATAAGCCTTACATTTCAGGTCTACTTTGTTTTATACTTTTGAAGAGTGAAAGTGAAAATCACTCAGTCGTATCCAACTCTTTGCAACCCCATGGACTATACAGTTCATGAGATTGTCCCAGCCAGAATACTGGAGTGGGTAACTTTGAAGAAGATTATCCCAACCCAGGGATCGAACCCAGGTCTCCCGAGTTTCAGGCAGATTCTTTACCATCTGAGCTACAAGCTGCTGCTGCTGCTAGGTCACTTCAGTTGTGTTTGACTCTGTGTGACCCCAGAGATGGCAGCCCACCAGGCTCCCCTGTCCATGGGATTCTCCAGGCAAGAACACTGCAGTGGGTTGCCATTTCCTTCTCCAGTGCATGAAAGTGAAATGTGAAAGTCAAGTCCCTCAATCGTGTCTGACTCTTAGCGACCCCATGGATTGCAGCCTACCAGGCTCCTCCGTCCATGGGGTTTTCCAGGCAAGAGTACTGGAGTGGGTTGCCATTGCCTTCCCATTTTTTCAAATTGGGCTTTCTCTGTGCTCCCAGATAGATTAGACTACCTCTATCCTGAGCCCGTGGAGCCTTCTGCACACCTGCCTCTCATAAGTACTGCCTTCTCTTCTCAGCTGTGAACTCTCTGAGTGCAAGATCTGCATTTCATGGTTTCTGTATCCCCTGAACTGGAACATACATCAGTTTGAGTTATTCACCAGCCTTGGTGTGAGAGATTGGATTTAGGGAGAGGAGCCCTTTTTACCTGATGGTTTCTGGTACGTTGAAAGACCATGCAAGGTGGGCAGCTGGGCAACCCAGGTCCTCAAGGCTGGGCACCAACCACACCCTGCTACATCTCCCTGCAACCAGCAGATCTTGTTCTTAAAAGTAAGGAAACCTAAACAGCACACTTCTAACATAGATCAAAAAAATAAATCTAGAGAAGTTTTAAAATATTTTGAATTAAATGAAAATGAAAACCCAACTTGTAAATCTATAGGAGATGCAGGAAGAGCACCACCGAGAGGAAAGTTTACAGGCTGCATACGAGGATTTTAAAAGGAGAAAGACATAAAATCAACAATTTGTGTTTCCACTTCAGGAAACCAAAAAAAAAAAAAAAAGAGAGAGAGAGAGAGAGAGAGCAAATTACATTCAAAGTAAACAAAAGAAAGAAATAATAAGAATTAGAGCAGAAATCAATGAGTTTGAAAACAGGAAATCAACTGAGAAAATCAATGAAACCAAGAACTAGTTCTGTGAAAAGATCAATAAAATTGATAAACCTCTAGCCAGCCTAACTAACAAAAAAGAGAGAGAAGACACAAATTACTAATACCAGAAATGAACGCGGGGACATCGCTACAGACTCCACGGACATTAAAAGGATAATAAAGGAATACTACGAGTAACTCCACACCAACAAATCTTATAACCAAGACGAAACAGGCCAACTCCTTCAAACATACAGCCCAACAGAACTCATACAAGAAGAAGCAGACCGTCGGGATAGGCGTGTATCTATTACAGAGACTGAATCTGGCAGGGATGTGGTGGGGAGAGGGGTTCAGGATGGAAAGGGAAAATGTATGCCTATGGCCGATTCATACCGAGATATAGTGAAAACCATCACAATACCGTAATTACCCTCCAGTTAAAAAACATGTTTTAAATGATTAATAATCTTCCCAAACCGGAAATGTCAGATCTAGATGGGTTCACTGGTGAGCCTGCCAAACATTCAAGGCAGAAATTATCCCCATGCTGTACAATCTCTTTCAGAGGATGGAAGCAGAGGCAACATTTCCTAACCCATTCTATGAGATCAGCATTCTCCTATTACCACAACCAGACAAAGACATTACAAGGAAACGGCAGGCCCATATCTCTCATGAGCACGGATGCGAAAAGCCTCAATAAAACATTCACACACTGAACTCAATAGTGTATAAAAAGAATTACACTCCACAAACAAGTGGGATTTATTCAGGGTCTGCAAAGCTGGTTCAACATTCAAAAGCAAGGGAGCCTAGAAAGAAAGCTGGGGAAAGCAAGCCAGGAACCAGGAAGGAGGCACCGTCTGGGAGAGCTCTCTCTTAGGAACCCCCCATGAAGTAGGGCAGGCCCTGGAGGACACTCTAATTCTGCCAAGATCAGACTCCTGAATGGGGCGGGCAGACTAGATTCACACTCCAGTTGTTCCTTGTTGCTTCCCCTCAATATTCAGTGAAATCTTTGGAATCTCTTACGGTGTCAGCTCAGGAATTCAGGAGCAGGGGCTTGCTTTTATACAAGCTCTGATATTCAAGGGTGAAGGTAAACACTGTGCTCAGTTGCTCAGTACTGTCTGACTCTTTAGAACCCCATGGACTGCAGCCCTCCAGGCTCCTCTGCCCGTGGAATTTTCCAGGCAAGAGTACTGGAGTGGGTTGCCATTCCCTTGTCCAGGGGATCTTCCCAACCCAGGGACTGAACCCAGGTCTCCGGCATTGCAGGAAGGCTCTTCACTGTCTGAGCCACCAGGGCATCCACACAAACTAAGGCTCTTTACACACAATGGCTACTGTTTACTGCGATCTACTCTGTGCCAGGCTCTTTATAAACAAACTCCAGTCATCCAAAGATGGTTGAGGTTCCCAACTCAGCTTCCCAAATCTGAAGCTCCAAGAGGTTTAAGTGACTGGCCTGAGAACCACAGCAAGGAGCAGAGCTGGGATTTGAACCCAGGCTGGTCAGACTCCAAAGGTTATACATTTCCAGTTTCATTTTGTACCTGCTGCTTTGTCCCTTCCCTGTTAAACGCAGCTCTGCACTATTCTAATTTCCCTCCTCAGTCAGCATCGTCCCACTGTTCACTGTGTGTTAGGTACTGTGTGCCACTGAACATCTGAACATCTGAAATGACCAAGGTGTGAAAAACAAAGGGCGAGAAGACCAGCTGCCTGAGTTTTGCATCATCTAAACTGCCAAAGCTGATCTCAGTTGAATGTGAGGGAAAGGCCCAGATGGTCAATGTCCCCTTCCCATTTCAGCTTCCCACTTTGCCTTGCCTGCAGTTGCAGCTCGTGTGTGCTGGTGGAAAAGCTGGGCTTAGAAGCCAGCCTCCTTCCTTGCCTGCCGTGGCCCTTTTTCTACAGAAGCGTGTGGCAGAATAGTCATCTCGGGCCCTAAGTTCTAGGCTGACCATTAAGACCCAGGACTGGTCAGCTGGTGGAGCCCCTGCCGCTCTTCCTGCGGGGCATTTTCACTGAATAAAGCACCCTTGGAAGCCAATGAAATGAATCTGTGGCGATGTCACATAGGTGCTGCGACAAGGGAGAGCTGGGGACAGTAAGCTTGATTCGGCCAAGCCTCGAATCACGACACAAAGAGTTACCAGGTCACTGCTGAAAAGACGTATGGTCTCCGCTTGTGAATTCGAGAGCAGGGGCTTGGTTTTATACAAGCCCCAATATTCAAGGGTGAAGGCATCCGCATGGGAACATTAATAATCAGAGGGAAACTGATGGCTTAATGACATCCTTTGATGCCGTTAAGTGCTGCGCATTTTAATTCAAGTACAGTAGCGTATATAAAGGCACCCTGGAGTGACACTGATGGTTGGACTTCGGGTCCCTGAAAGGCTAGTGGAAATGTTCTTGGAGCCCCTATCTAAGTCTGAAAGGCTAATGGAAATGTTCTTGGAGCCCCTATCTAAGTCCTCGTAATAACAGGTAAGATGGTTGAGGTTCCCAACTCAGCTTCCCAAATCTGAAGCTCCAAGAGGTTTAAGTGACTGGCCTGAGAACCACAGCAAGGAGCAGAGCTGGGATTTGAACCCAGGCTGGTCAGACTCCAAAGGTTATACCATTTCCAGTTTCATTTTGTACCTGCTGCTTTGTCCCTTCCCTGTTAAACGCAGCTCTGCACTATTCTAATTTCCCTCCTCAGTCAGCATCGTCCCACTGTTCACTGTGTGTTAGGTACTGTGTGCCACTGAACATCTGAACATCTGAAATGACCAAGGTGTGAAAAACAAAGGGCGAGAAGACCAGCTGCCTGAGTTTTGCATCATCTAAACTGCCAAAGCTGATCTCAGTTGAATGTGAGGGAAAGGCCCAGATGGTCAATGTCCCCTTCCCATTTCAGCTTCCCACTTTGCCTTGCCTGCAGTTGCAGCTCGTGTGTGCTGGTGGAAAAGCTGGGCTTAGAAGCCAGCCTCCTTCCTTGCCTGCCGTGGCCCTTTTTCTACAGAAGCGTGTGGCAGAATAGTCATCTCGGGCCCTAAGTTCTAGGCTGACCATTAAGACCCAGGACTGGTCAGCTGGTGGAGCCCCTGCCGCTCTTCCTGCGGGGCATTTTCACTGAATAAAGCACCCTTGGAAGCCAATGAAATGAATCTGTGGCGATGTCACATAGGTGCTGCGACAAGGGAGAGCTGGGGACAGTAAGCTTGATTCGGCCAAGCCTCGAATCACGACACAAAGAGTTACCAGGTCACTGCTGAAAAGACGTATGGTCTCCGCTTGTGAATTCGAGAGCAGGGGCTTGGTTTTATACAAGCCCCAATATTCAAGGGTGAAGGCATCCGCATGGGAACATTAATAATCAGAGGGAAACTGATGGCTTAATGACATCCTTTGATGCCGTTAAGTGCTGCGCATTTTAATTCAAGTACAGTAGCGTATATAAAGGCACCCTGGAGTGACACTGATGGTTGGACTTCGGGTCCCTGAAAGGCTAGTGGAAATGTTCTTGGAGCCCCTATCTAAGTCTGAAAGGCTAATGGAAATGTTCTTGGAGCCCCTATCTAAGTCCTCGTAATAACAGGAAACTCACTATTTAACACAGACTATTCTGTGTGAGGATGCTTGAGAGTGGAGTTCCACGTCCTCCACCAGACTCTTGAGGCTCTGTTCTTTATTCCCTAGGCAGCAGAAAGAGGCCTCTCCCCCTGGATCCCAGCCAGAAACTGGAGTATCGCTCTTTCTTCATCAGAGTTCATTATGTTCATATAAAGAAAACTCTTTGGAGGGGAGAGGGGGAAATTTAGCAAGTTAGCATAGGTCCATTTCTTGTGCGCCAGAGCCCCCTGCTGGCTACATATGAATCTTGCTGGTCCTTGGACACACCAACTTACAAAGCTCCCAGTTTAAGATGTTCAGACTTTTCTATTCGTGAAATCAAACCATATGTCATTCAAAATCCATGGAGCTGAAGGTGATTTATTCTACAATGAGTGCTGAGGGTCAACAGTATGGAGGGGGTGGTGGAGAGGATTTAATTGGCTTCGACTTCATGCATTACGCTGGTATGAATTCCAGATGAATTAAAGAGTGACATAAAAATATGGAGCCCTGAAAGTATTAGATTCAGCTGGTAAAGAATCTGCCTGCAACGTGGACCTGGGTTCAATCCCTGGGTTGGGAAGATCCCTTGGAGAAGGGAAAGGCGAGCCACTCCAATATTCTGGCCTGGAGAATTCCATGGACTGTATAGTCCATGGGGTTGCAAAGAGTCGGACACGATTGAGCAACTTTCACTTTCATTTTCACTTTCAAGAGAATTAGAAGATGCGCATTAATGTGTTTCATGGTGGAAAATATTTTATAAATGCAGAACCAAGACAAGACTTCACAAAGGAAAACTTTAATAGATTTGACAAGCAGAGCTATGTTCACTTTCTCGTGGCTGTTATCTTGGATTAAAATAGATGTAGGATGTGTGAAGCAAAAGCTGGATGAAGCACAAGCTGGGATCAAGATCGCCGGGAGAAATATCAATAACCTCAGATATGCAGATGACATCCCTTCACAGCAGAAAGTGAAGAGGAACTAAAGAGGTTCTTGATGACTGTGAAAGAGGAGAGTGAAAAAGCTGATTTAAAACTCAGCATTCAGAAAACTAAGCTCATAGCATCCGGTTCCATCACTTCAAGGCAAAGAGATGGAGAAACAATGGAAACAGTGACAAACTTTGTTTTCTTGGGCCCCCAAATCACTGCAGTTGGTGACAGCAGCCATGAAATTAAAAAACGCTTACTCCTTGGAAGAAAAGTTATGACCAACCTAGACAACATATTCAAAAGCAGAGACATTACTTTGCCAACAAAGGTCTGTCTAGTCAAGGCTATGGTTTTTCCAGTGGTCACGTATGGATGTGAGAGCTGGACGATAAAGAAAGCTGAGCGCCAAAGAACTGATGCTTTTGAACTGTGGTGTTGGAAAAGACTCTTGAGAGTCCGTTGGACCTCAAGGAGATCCAACCAGTAAACCCTAAAGGAAATCAGTCCTGAATACTCCTTGGAAGGACTGACGCTGAAGCTAAAACTCTAATACTTTGGCCACCTGATGCGAAGAACTGGCTCGTTTGAAAAGACCCTGATGGTGGGAAAGATTGAAGGTGGGAGAAGTGTGTGGGAAATGAAAATATCTCCTGCTATATTAATAAACAAGAAACGGCACAGCCATCAGCAATTTCTGGCCTCCAAATGTGAATGAGGTCTCCCCAAACTGGAATCCAGGGGATGCTCCCAACCCCCATGGTGACTGCTGAGGAGCTGGGGGAATACAAGAAGCAAGATGAACGAGGAAACTGGACCCCAAATATCTTAGGTATATATGAAAGGAAAGAATTCAGTGGGCCCAGAAACTTGCATCTTCCCCATACACAGAATGCTAAATTCCTTAGCCTGATACCTGATCTTTGACGTTTAGACTACCTGTTCCTTTTGTTGCAAACTTCTGAGCAGCACGACTTTCCCTCCTGCCTCCTTGGAGCAGTTTTCTCAGAGCTCCTGAGATGCTGTCTCAAGCTGTGGCTATATTTTTCAGTTGACAGTTGGAGATGTGGTTTATTGGGAAAGGGCTCTCACTTGTCTTGGTGGCTCAGACAGTAAAGAAGTCACCTGCAGTGCAGGAGACGCGGGTTCAGTCCCTGGGTCAGGAAGATCCCTCCGGAGAAGGGAATGGCAACCTGCTCCAGTGTTCCTGCCTGAAGAATCCCATGGACAGAGGAGCCTGACAGGCTGCAGTCCATTTGGTCTCAAAGAGCTGGACACGACTGAGCAACTAGCACACACACACACACACACACACACACACACACACACACACTCAGCTGTGGGAGAGGAGTAAGGCCACCAGGATTGGCAGAGAGGAAAGTTGGCCTGCAGTGCCAAGGCAGCAGAGCTGCTACGCGGGGAATTCTAGAACTGGGAGAGTGCCTCCAATTGTCCTGACTGAAGGCAATGGGCTCAGCCTTCGGCATTAGACGCAGGCCTGCCTTGGATGTGTGATGCCCTAGGGAGTCAATGCCCAGGTGTGAGTCAGCTGTGAGCTGTCTGCCAGCAGCCCTCCTGGTAGCTGGGGAACTGGGTGCCTCTGTCCCGCTGGGAATCCGGATGGCACACCACAGTACCCACTACACCACTATTTGTGCCCCTGTCATCCTGCTGCAGGGAGAAGCCACGCTGACTCCATGTGGGACCGTTTCTTTGACTTGCTTTTCAAGGCGTGCATTGTTATAATCGTACAATATACCCTGCCGCAGAGAACCCTGCCCCTCCTGGCTGTTAAAACGCCTTTGTTCAGAATCCTGTCCACCAGTAGAAGGCAGGCAGGAAGAAATGGACCCATCCACCTGCCTGAGGCTTGCCTTTCTAGGGGGTATTTATAAGATTAATGGTCTTTCTACCTTTTTCCCTCACTTTTCTCCCATCTCTAATCCATAAAAGAACCTGGCCTTCAGACTGCGACAAGATCAGCCAGCTTCCCAAATAAAGTCTTATTCCTTGCCTTAAAACACCTCCTCTGTCTCTCAGATTCATTGGCCTCTCATCAAGCAAACAGAACAAGGTTGGCCTCAGTAACAGTCCTATCCTTGGCAGTAGTAATGATGAATATTTTAAAATAGTTGCCAGTTTTGAGGGATAGAAAATGGAATAGTTTTAATTTGTTATCTTTTAATTCCTGTATTTACTAATTTACCCATCTAACGTGACACACCTAGTTAAATCTTTGCTCTTTTTTCTACTAACTGTTAGAAATGCCGCGGGAAGAAAAAGCCACCTCCAAGGACCATCCATGGAAACCTTTATTGGGCGGTCGCTCTTGGGCAGACTCCCGGGAACGAGCGGGCAAGGGAAGGGAGTCTGTGAGGTACGGGGTTTGGGAAGGGGGGTTTAGAGTCAGGGCTGGCGTTCAAGCCAGGTCCTCCCACATAAGGTAGGAAGTGTGGGCTGTAGTGGTGATTGGCACTTGATTGAGCCAGGCCATGGGGTTGGTTCCCGGAAGTTTGGTCCGCTTCCGGTTCCTGTTTGGGCGGTGGCCAACCCCCGGGACCTTCCACGACACTTTCCTGGGGCTTTTCATCGCGACATGCCCGACCATGCCCGACCATGTTCGACCTCTCACTAACTAAATTTAGCTTCTTTATAAAGTAGGAGATTGGATCACAACCAATCAACAAAGGTAATGTGAGAGCGAATTCTGAGTGGAAGATATCTCCCATCACTATTAATTATAAAGCTTTAAGTGTATTCCTAAGAACAGAAAAGCTTCACATCCTCATTTATGCTTACCCCCCATTCCAGCCAGCTGCATTTTGATCCCACTCTCTTCCTTTTTCTTTAAAGCCCCGAAGACAACTTTGATGAATGCCAGCTGTCAACTGCTAAAATGATAATCAAGCTCTTTTGAGAGAAATTTATCTTCTAGCAAAAAGGCACTTAGCTCCTTTTGAGATGTTCCAAAATCTGGATTTGATTACTAAATCTTCTGTATCTCAAAAAAAAATGTACTTGGGTACTGGTATTTCTTTTAAAAGCTGTTTTTTTCTTAAGGATTACCTTCTGAGCAAAAATCGCATTGTCAAGACATGAGACTTTTCTTTATAATGAATATAAATTTCACATATTGATATAGTAAAAGTATTCTGAGAAAGGCTCTTGTTAAAATAGACGTGGTGGAGCTGAAACTTTGAAAATCACTTCGAAGTAAGAGACAATAGACTATTGAAGATAGAAACAATGAAGCATCTTGTTGTCACAGCCATTTAATTCAATTTCACAAGTGGCTGCTGAGTTTCTGCCATCTGGAAGGCACCAGACTAAGCTCTGTTGTTCTCTATGCCCACATTCCTTGATTCGGCATCCGAGGGCCTCCCATGCTCTTGCACAGGCTACCGTTCCAGACTTTCCTCCAGCATACCCCATGTAGTACAGCCACACAGGACCCTGAGATGGGCCCCCAGGGTCTCCCTGTCCCCACCCCCCTGTATTTGTGATTGAGGTTTTCTCTCATTATCCTCTTTCTCCCTACAATGTAGGGCTTCTGAGACCTCAGGCCGCAGCCTAAATTCCCTCTCTGTGTAAACTGTTCTCTCTCCTCTGTCCCCAGCAAAGTTACTCTTCCTTCTCTAGTTTTTGTCAATTGTTCTTTCTCACCATCAACAGAGGCTACAGGTTCTTCAAGGGCATGAGCTGTCTCTCCAAATTGTGGGGAAGCTGCAGGCATTGTCAACATGAGTTTGTGGATGGGCACAGGAGCAGATCTGAAAAGCAGTCGGTATTTACAAACTGTCTTCTTCACAGAGTTGAAGTGATTTAATTTGAACGACAGCCATGCAGGCTCGATACTGTGTTATCCCATTTTCGTTGTTGTTTAGAAATAAAGATTGAGAGAAAGAGAGTAGGGGAGGGGAGGCAGAAACAGAAAGAAAAAGAATTAAGGGAGTTCCTCCCTTCAAGGGGTTTACAAGCTAGTAGGGGAAAGAGAAGCTGTGTGCACTTGTTAGTAATAGGGGCTTCCAGAGGGCGCTTGGTGGTAAAGAACCCGCCTGCCAATGCAAGAGAGGTAAGAGATGCAGGTTCGATCCCTGGGTCAGGAAGATCTCCTGGCGGTGGGCATGGCAACCCACTCCAGTATTCTTGCCTGGAGAATCCCATGGACAGGGGAGCCTGGCGGGCTACAGTCCATGGGGTCACAAAGAGTCAGACATGACTGAAGCGACTTAGCACGCACGCAGCAGCAATAGAGACCTAAATAAAATACTGCATAACTGGTCTTGGAGGTCAAGAGGTGAAAGAGATGAATCCCAGTTTAAGGTGAAAAGAATGTTCACTCTGATTTCCCCCTGAGTTAGAAAAATTCTAGCAATAACTTAAACACACCACACAGGGGCAGAAGAAGCCCATTAGACCTAGGATTTAATCCTCACCGAGTTTGTTCCTGTTCATACTTCTGTGCTATGTATGCACTGGAGAAGGAAATGGCAACCCACTCCAGTGTTCTTGCTTGGAGAATTCCAGGGACGGGGGAGCCTGGTGGGCTGCCGTCTATGAGGTCGCACAGAGTCAGACACGACTGAAGCGACTTAGCAGCAGCAGCATACTGTAAGGCTCGGAGGGCCGCACTCTGAAAAGGACAGTCAGGGACAGCCTCTAGTGGACTGACAAAGTTTATTATCCAGTTTTTTGCAGATATATGGTCTCGGGGAGCAGAACATAAAGCAGACTTGCATGTAGTCTTTCTTGATAAAACATCAAAGCATTCAGGCATGAAATACAGTTCCCACCACCCAAGCCATAACATAGCTTTGGCGAAACTCTAAAGGGAGTCTTATCATGAAACAACAGTCCTTGCTCCCGGAAACAGGTGGTCAGAAGAAAGCCTTCAAACGCCTCAAGGCCGAGCATATAACCCTTCATCACCCGTTCCCAGCCTTGGGCACTCGGTGAAGGCTCATAACCCTTTGCTATGCTCGTCCCAGCTTCCAACCTTCGTCATGAGTGGAGCAAATACATGCTCAGGATTTGCTTAAAGCCTCCCAGTTCCTCCACATTTCCTCCCTTTTTCCTCCAGAGCGAGGACCGCTGCAGCCACGGTTACTCCTCCTTTTTGGGTGGCGGCGGCTCGAGCACATGACGTTCGGAATCCTATAAGAACAATAACAATAAACAGATCAGCGCATAAGAAACCATCATATGGGGTACCCAGTTTTTTGGATTTAGAAAGGAAGTACTAGCGGTTAGTGTATTATAGAAGTCAGTGTTATATAAGACAGGGGGATGCTGCTGAAGGTAGACGTGATTTGTTGCTTCAGTTTCTCTATATCTAGATTAGTGTTTGATTCCGAACCTAAAAGATGTGACTTTATTTATTCCCAAGGATATTCAGTGGCATTGAATGGCATATTGGTCAAACAGAAAGTAGTGAAATTCCAGTGACACCACAACTTCTATTGTACCTGTAAAGCACACAGATCATCCCCCACATGCATAAGGGCGGCTTGTAGGTGACCTAAGCGTGTTTGTATTTGTTGATCTATCTGAGCTAGCCCGGCCCAAAGATCATGAGAATCCTTTTTCCAAGCAGTAATGAAATCATGATTTTGAATAGAATTATACAATGCCATTCCAGAAACTATCAACAGTTACAACTGTAATAATACCCACTATGGCAGCTATAATCCAGCCAATAAAGCGTTTGCTTCTTTTTAGGGATTCTCTCAGAACAAAAGACATGGAATCTGACCAGGGTTCAGAAATCTTAACCGGAACCCACAAATCAGTCCTTTGTTGGACTAAAAAAACACTGTCTTTAGTAACATTAATTGGCACACTATGATTTAAACAAGTATACAAATGACAGTACAGGACAGAATTGAGCCATTACTCCTAAATTGTCCAATAGCAAAAAGATAGGGTGCATTTACACAAGCATGAACATAACCAGTATAATTATTCTCAATAGTATAATTTTGTGGGATGGAAACATGTGCATAAGCATATGAGATGCTAAACTGAGAAAAGCAAGCAGGAATTTTCCAAAGATGCCAGTGTTCAGGCCCCAGGACTGGACTGATTATCTGGGCTCTGGGAGGTGAAAGACCTCCATTGTACCAGTTCAAAAGTTCATCGTGTTGATGCCAGAGTCCTGTTTGTGTTCTGTTAAAATGTGGTGCTGAAACATTATACCATTGGCAGATGTGATTATTTTCTTGTGATTTTGAGCAATTCACAAAGAGTCCATGAGGCCCCCAATCAACAAAAGTCATGTTGGCGTGAACAGAGACTTTGCCAAACCTTCCTCTACAGGTAGACCAGTCCATTCCCGGCACGGAGGATTTTTTCTTCCAAGATACGTTGTCGCAACGAGGCTCAGCAGGCCTAAATAGATAGTGGGTGAAGTTGGCTATTTGTCCATGGTAGGTAGTCTCTGTCCAGTTAAAAACAAAAGTCATGGGAGCGAACATTCCAAGACAGAAAGAGCCATTTGAGAAAGAGTAAACCCCCCATTGTGGATGTAGGCAGAGACACAAAGGGAGGGCGCCAAAACAGATGGGGAGCACTGGATACGTAAGTGCTAACTGTCTTTCCTTCTTCTTTTATTCGTGGTCCTAGATCTGACCAGGGAGCAGGAAAATGTAAGCTATCATTTGTGAAAACCACAGGAGGTGATTCTGTCCAATCCACCACTTGTAAGAGAGGCGTGTTGGGGATATAAGCCCAATAGGTGTAATTACTGCTTACCCCAGAAGCACAGGTTAAAATGGCCATCATGGCCAGCAACAGTTTTCCGGTGTTACCTCACTGTTGGTCATCAACACAGTATCCTCAGCTGTCTGGACAGATTTTTCATTCGCTCCCAGGTCGGAAAAGGCGCATTGTGTCGGGGACGTTTCATTTTCTTGCCGTCTTTCAGTGTCATCTGTCACAATCTCCGTTTTAGTGCTGTTACCGGTCGGGGGGTGTGGAGCAAGGTCTGTCCGTCTTCTGACTCTTCTGATTGGGACTCACTTTCAGTTCCATCATCTAAAACGACAAGACAATACCCCTTGCCTAGAAACTTAAGTGTTCCTGGCTGCCACTGATTAAGACATTTAACTCAAACAGCAGTTTGTTCAGGCGTACGCGAGGGTGAGTCAGAAAAATGTCGCTCTGCTCGTGTTTCCCGACTGTGTAGAGGCAAATTAAAATAACTGATTGTTAAAAGGGGTATAGGCAAGATGGCTTTAGGTCCATAGGGGTCCCTTAGTTTATTCCCCCTGTTTTGTTTATTAAGAACGAGCTTGAGTGTATGGTGGGCCCGTTCAATGATGGCTTGGCTTTGGGGGTTGTATGGGATGCCAGTAAGATGGTAAATACCCCATTGATGCATGAAATCACGAAAAGTATTGGCTGTAAAAGCAGGACCATTGTCCGTTTTGATGGAGGAAGGGATCCCCATCGCTGAAAAACATTGCAAAAGACCTGTGACCGCGGCTTTAGTAGTCGCGGCGGTGGAAGGAACTGCCCAGATGAAGCCAGAAAAGGTATCTATGACTGCAAATAACAGTCTAAAAGCGGGCAGTTTGTAATGTGTAAAATCAGCTTGCATAATTCACTTGCTTGTCAGCCTCTAGGATTAGTCCCTTGGGGACTAGTGGTCAAATGAAAGGGGGCACATGTCCCGAACAATTTTTCTAGCCGTTTGTAACGGTTTCTTATATTGAACGTGTAGTCTATTAGTGTTAGTATGGAAGAGCTGATGTTCCTATTCGGGGGAAGAAAATATAGGGGCGATGAGGCAATCAGCCAAATCATTGCCTAAACTGAGGGGTCCTGGTAAATGGGAATGAGCACGAATGTGAGTAATAAAGAAGGGATGGAGGCTAGCTCTTATTTCTTGCTGAATCAATAAGAACAAATGTATAAGATCACTTTCATTGGATATAAAATGAGCCGTTACAAAGGATGGAAAAAGATGTGCCACAGAGCGAGAATCACTTAAAATAGTCAATGGGGTTTTTATTAGAGTAAGTAAACAATATAATGTGAATAATTCTGTTTTTTGAACGGAATGATAAGGACTTTTAATTTTCTCTTACAGGTTGGGACCTATTATGGCTGCCCATCCTGCCTTATTTCCATCTATAAAATAGTTAGGTGCATCCATGAGAGGGTGTTCAGAAACAATATTGTTGATGATAAAAGGAGTATTTTGTAAGAAATTCCATAATTTTCCTTTAGGTGGGTTGGCCAATAATTCCCCTGAATAATCAGCAAGGGCTATCTGAATGGTAGTGGACACCTGGAGAGCATTATCAGTTTCTATTTTTGCCAAAGGTAGGTAAATCTGAACAGAGTCATATCCAGCTATAGCGCACAAGCGAGAGCATGCAAGAAAAATGATTTTCCCTATTAAGTCTATATAGGAAACAATGCGTTTAGTCTTTTTGGAATGGAGCTACACCCATTCAATAGGGTGATTATCCTGCACTATAAGGGCAGTAGGAGATATCTTAGTACCAAAGACATATATCTGAAAAGGGGAATTGTAATTAATACAGTAAACAAATGCTTGTTGAATTCTCTGTCCTACCAATTGTAATTCTTTCTCAGCCTCAGGGGTAAGTTGTCGGGGACTATTCAAATCAGAGGAACCTTTTAATAATTTGAAGCATATGCGGGAATTCCCAAGGTAGGTCGTAGCCAACTAATATCCCCAAGAAGTTTCTGATAATCATTAAGTGTTTGTAAATTATCCCTTCTAGTAGAAAGTTTCTGTGGCTTTACAGTGGAGTGGTCCATAAGATATCCAGGATATTTAAAAGGGGAATGGTGTTGCCATTTATCTTCTGCTATTAGCAGCCCCTGATTAGTTAAATTAGTTATGACCTCATTACCTAATAAACTTAATTGAGATTCTGAGGGAGAAGCCAATAAAATGTCATCCGTGTAATGAATGAGATGTGCCTCAGAGAACTGCTGTCTCATGAGCTGCAAAGTTTTATCAACAACGAGTTGACAGACCATAGCGGAGTTCATCGTACCTTGGGGCAGGACCTTCCATTGATACCGTTGAACAGGAGATTTATTATTAATGGAAAGTATTGAGAAGGCAAAGCGTTGCCTGTCATCTGGATGTAAAGGTATAGTGAAAAAGCAATCTTTTAAATCAATAGTCATAATAGCCCAGTCCTTAGGGACCATAGCAGGGCTTGGGAGTCCTGGTTGTAATGCTCCCACAGGAATCATTATGGTGTTAATATTCCTTAAATCTGTTAGCATTCTCCATTTACCTGATTTCTTTTTAATGACAAAAACTGGTGCGTTCCATGGTGACTGAGTAGTTTCTGTTCTATTTTGTTGTAGTAGTTCAGCCACCAAAGTATGCAAAGCGGACAGTTTCTCTTTTGATAGGGGCCACTGAGCTGTCCAGATAGGTTTATCAGACTTCCATTCTAACTTCAGTGGCTTTGTCTCAGTGACCCCTAAGAAAAAGGTTCATTCAATTGTATAGTCGCTTGAGCTTGTTGTAGAAAGTCTCTTCCCCACGCATTTAGTGGTAATGGGGCGATATACGGTTTAATGTAAGCAACTAATTGATCAGGGCCCAGGGCTTGTAAGTAAGATGAACAAACATAAGTTTGGGCTGCATCTGCAGTTCCTGCTCCCACCAACTGGTGTGAGGCTAAAACCGCAGGCCAACCCGAAGGCCATTCCTCTGTTCTTATGATGGAAACGTCCACCCCAGTGTCCAACATTCCTTCAAAAGTTCTTCCTCTGATTTTTGATTTTAACGTGGGCCTATTGATTTCTTTGTTAACAGCAGAAAGGGCTGCCGTAACGTTGGTACTCCCAAAGCCACCTGTTCTGATGTCTGCTTTTCTATTAAGTGGGGGCACAGAAGGTAATAGCAATAGCTAGGCAAATTCGTCACCCTTTTGTAAATACAAGTTGCGAGTCACATGTAACATTACTGCAGTTTCACCCGTGTAATCTTCATCAATGATCCCAGTATGTACCGTTATCCCGCGCATGGTGCTGCTGCTTCGTCCCAGCAAGAGGCCTACTGTATTCTTTGGTATAGGGCCAAAATATCCAGTTAAGATTTTCATAGGATTATTTACCATTAATAATTCCATATCTCGGGGAGCAGGAATGTCTACACATGCGCTATGTCTGGTAGCCGCTGTTAAATCAGTAATATTTGGTTGTCCTTGTTTAACGGGGCTAGAGGAGAGCCCTTGTTCTAGTTTCCCGAAGGAGGTGTCTGAATGGGTAAAGCATCACCTTGTTTATAAAATCTAGAGCGGCATTCACTCAGCCAATGATTCCCCATTTTACATCTTGGGCAGAGCCCGAGGGGCTTAGTTTTAATAGCCCCTCCTCTGTCAGGAGAGAGACCTGTTTGCCGAGGCAAGTGACATTGCTTCCGCATGTGTCCCGGCTTGCCGCAGTTAAAACATTTAACTTTAGACTTTTGGGAAACATTTAAGGTTTCTAAAGTGGCTATTTTACCTTTATGTTGAATCGTCCCCACATTCCCGCAGGCTTTCAAGTATTCCATAACTCCTCCTTGCTCCCTAATAGGTCTAATAATGGCCTGACAATCTTCATTAGCATTAACCAAAGCCAGTTGTTTCAAAATGATTTCTCGAAAAGATGCATCCTTAAGACTGTGATCAATGGCCTCCTTCAATTTATCAATAAATTGAGCGTATTCTTCAGTTGGTCCATGCAATATTTTTACAAAAGATCCATCAGAGGTGGAACTGTCGATTTTAGCCCATGCTCTGATAGCTACTTCCTTAATCCAGTATAACATGGGTGGCTGCACAAATTGTAATTGCGCAGCAGTTTCAGCCATAGCTCCAGTGTCGGTGAATTTCAAAATTTAGGCCTGCAGGGTTTCCCCTGCTTTGCTGTTCTTGTAAGATTAATTTGGCTTCATCCGTGACCCACATTTGCCATTGTAGTAGCTGTTGTGGAGTAACCATTTTAGCAACTGTAAAAAAATCTGCATGAAGCCACTGACACGCCCAGCCCCTAAGAAATTCCATACAGTAGGGTGAGGTAGGTCCATATAACGTAAATGCCTTTTTGAATTGTGTGAGCAAACCAAAATCAGGTGATCACCACTGATCATGTCCAGGTTGAGGATTATTAAATCGGACCAGAAAAGCCCACGCACAACGAGGCATGTCCCGAGGAGGAATGCTAGGACCTAGGGGAGCAGTAGCAGCAGCGGACAGCGTTGCAGCGGGCGGAAAGGCCGGTGTTAGAGGCTTTAATATGAGCTCGCGCAAAGCAAGGGAAAGGCGGATCAGGGGCCTCTGGCAAAGTGGATTGTTTAACTGCTTTCAGCACCTGTGACTCTTGTTTGTCTGTAATCTGCCCTAGCATGACATTTTTCTGATTTAAAACCTTTGATAGATCCTTCTCTTCTAATTCACATGCATGCAGAGATCGAACAGTTTCAACCTCTAAATTTCCTCCTGAGCCATCTAATTGTTTCATAAAGGCCGGTAAAAGAGACCAAGTTACCCACCATTGTGGGGGAATTTTTGCCCCCTGTCTATAAGCTTTTAGAACATTATTCTTTACTCTGGTCCAAGTTTGTAAATCCAAGGTTCCTTCCTCTGGAAACCATGGATTATATTCAACCACTGTCTGGTAACAGCTAGTTAACTGCTCTACAGGCAGATCAACCTCGTATTGTTTCAAGAAATGATGCAGGAGAAGAAGAGAAGGAGTCTTACTTGTCTGATGTCCCATCCTGCTTACCTCGCTTCTGAAGGAGTGCGGCCCTTGTTCAAAATCAGTCTGCTGCTTCGAGCCCCACGCTGGGCGCCAGTTGTAAGGCTCGAAGGGCCGCATTCTGAAAAGGACAGTCAGGGACAGCCTCTAGTGGACTGACAACGTTTATTATCCAGTTTTTTTCAGATATATGGTCTCAGGGAGCAGAGCATAAAGCAGACTTGCACGTAGCTCTTCTCGATAAAACGTCAAAGCACTGAAGCATAAAATACAGTTCCCACCGCCCAAGCCATAACATAGCTTTACCGAAACTCTAAAGGGAGTCTTATCATGAAACAACAGTCCTTGCTCCCAGAAACAGGTGGTCAGAAGGAAGCCTTCCAACGCCTCAAGGCCGAGCATATAACCCTTCGTTATCCGTTCCCAGCCTTGGACACTCGGTGAATGCTCATAACCCTTTGCTATGCTCATCCCAGCTTCCAGCCTTGGTCATGAGTGGAGCAAATACATTCTCAGTATTTGCTTAAAGCCTTCCAGCTCCTCCACAGCATACTCCTGTGCTAAGTCTCCTCGATCATGTCTGACTCTTTGCAACTTCATGGACGATAGCCCACCAGGCTCCTCTGTCCAGGGGATTCTCCAGGCAAGAATACTGCAATGGGTTTCCATGTTCTCCTCCAGGGGATCTTCCCGACCCAGGGATTGAACCTGCGTATCTTATGTCTCCTGCATTGGCAGGCAGATTCTTTAACGCTGAGCCACTGAGGAAGCCAGTTCATACTTCCCCATTGGCTAAAATCATGGAAGGAAGTTAGCTCGCTTACATTATTGAGTGCCTACTATGTGTCAGAATATTTATAGTTAATCATGTCAACTAAAATGATGTACAACATGAGAGTTATGAGTTAAGCCTTATTGGGGGCAAAATGAGGGCTGTAACCCAGGAGACAGCTCCTCAGATGGCTCTGAGAGGCGGCTCCAAAGAAGCAGTGAGGGAAAGCCAATATACAAGATTTTGGTGAAGAGCAACCAAGTCATTTTACAAAAGGTCTTCTGCTAGTCATGAAGAGCTGATATCACCACGAAGGGATTTAATGCTTTCCTAGATATGAGGAGATGCAAGGACTGGGATCATGAAATCAGTTCCTGAAAATACAGACTTGTTCCACCAGATTCCCTGGAGCACAGAGTGCCTCACTCTCCACCCTGAACTCCCTTCAGGGAGGGAGTTCAAAGGTCAGCAGCTGCAGCAGCACAGGCAGGTAGCAAATGTCCTTGTTCCTGCCCAGCCTCTGGCAAATGGTCTTGGCAAGTGCCAATTTGTAGTTGACACTCATCTTGTCTATGTAAGAGATTCTTATCTGCGTCCCAGTGCCACCCCATTCCTATCCATCTTCAGTCTCAAGGGCGATGTAACTTGTCCAAGGTCACACATATGAGACTCCCCTGGTGGTCCAGTGGTTAATGCAGGGGAACAGTTTCTATCCCTGGCCTGGGAAGATTCCAAATGCGAGAGGCAACTAAACCCGTGGACCGCAATTACTGAGTTCGTGCTCCCTGGAGCCTGTGCTCTGAAGCAAGAGAAGCCACAGCAATGAGAATCCCGCACAGCACAACTAGAGAGTACCCCCTCTGGCCAGAACCTGAGAAAGTGCGTGCAAACAACAAGGACCCAGCACAGCCAGAATAAATAATATTATAAAAGGTCACACATACGGTCGGCAGGAGAGTTGGGCTTCAAGCCCATGTTGGATTCTGAAGTCTGTTTTAATTCCTTTCATTTATTTTCTTTCCTTTTTCCTTTTTACATTTTTTAGATTCCAAATAATACAAGAACACATTCTCATCATTAATAAAGACATTCAAGATAAAACATGTTACCTTTAACTCCCACCCAAACCTACTCCTCTCTCAAGGATGAAAAGCTTATATCAGTTTGCTGATTTATAGAATTCTATCCATGAATTTGAAAGCCTAGAGATTTTTATTTGAACACAAATGATTTCACATTAAATTGGTAATTCACTGTTGTGATCTATTTATTGACTTAAAATATATCTTATTGACATATTATGTTTGAAATCTGATGCTGTATAGGATTGGCTGCAAAATTATCCACTGGAGTAGGATGAAATGAGGCAAAACAAGAAGGGTCTTAATTGTTGCATTTGGGTGATGAGGGTCATTGTACTGTAATTTACCATGCTAAGAATCTTTTCATATGCTCGTAGACGTTCAGGTTCTACTTGGGATGTAGGAGCATGGAAAGAGCATTGCTTCCACCTTTACAACAATAAGAATGTCAGACAATCTGTAAATTCATAACTTCTTGAACCATCAGAGCACCAAGGTCAGAGAGGGAATGACTATTGCCACAAGTCAATAAACCTCGTCACCCTCAGTGCACTGGCGAAAGCCCACGGGAAAGCGGATCCAAAAATGCCCTCTACTTCTGCGGAAGGTGCGTGGCCACTGTGCACTGGGCAGACCCACAGCTGGAGAGGGGCACGATCACTGAGAAAGCCGTATCTCCGGATCATGCCACAGAGCTCCTGCCCAAAACTGAGGCTTAGTCAGAACAACGCCCCAACCCTCAGTCCCCACCAGAGGCAGGGCTGGCTTTACAGGCATGAGGTCTGTGTTGCCACATGGAGCCCCTGCTCAGAGGGCCCTGAACTTTGTGTGCTAAGTCGCTTTAATCATGTCCAAATCTCTGTGAGCCCATGGATTGTGGCCTGTCAAGTTCCTCCATCCATGGGATTCTCCAGTCAAGAATTATGGGTCTTGAAGAATGATGGCCCTCCTCCAGGGGATCTTCCCAACCCAAGAATTGAACTCACATCTCCTGTGTCTCCTGCATTGCAGGCAGATTCTTTCCTGCTGAGCCATGGGGGAAGCCCTACGTGCCTTATACCTTCACTTAAAACGTGAGCAATATTTTTCTTTAAAAATATAGAACCTTTGTCATAGAGGGTTCTAGAACATCATAGAATGTTCATATAGAACATTCATCATAGAACTCGCATATGTCAGTACTTAGAAAACCACTCCACTTTTAGAGAGCTACATAGCATTCCACACTGTGGATGCATCGTAGCTTATTTATCCATTTCCTAATTGATGATAACTGAGGTTGGTTCTTTCTTTTCCTTTCTTTTTCTTGCTATCATAGCATCATTTCCGTAAGTATCCTGTTCTTGTTTCTCTAAACCGTGTGTTTCATTTCTCTAAGACACACATCTATAAATGAAGTTGCTATGTCTTAGTGCTCTGCTGAACATAGAGAACCCTTGGGGATTCCTTTCCCAAGTCGCTCCTCTGCAGCCCCGCATGGGGCTGAATACTGAGCGCTGCTCCTCAGTTTCCTTTTTTAAGGGTTGGTTACCCTTCAATTCAAAGATTTGTCTGCTGTTTGGTGCATCGCTGCCCTGTTTGGTGCATTGAGTTGGCTGATACATTTCCCTTCTGTGGCTCATTTATCCTGTTTTCAATCTGTGTTTCAGGAGGTGGCTGATAGATTTGATTCTAAAGCTACCTAGCATTTTGGGGGCACAAACTGATATTTTCAAAGCCATACTGGAAAGCCTTAATTACTATAATTGATGGCTTTCTTAATATGCACAGATGGTTCACACAGGTTTTTTGGTGTCTAATTGGAAATCCTGGGGAAGCATTGGTTTTTCAAGGTGATGAAAATATAACTGGTGTGGTTCTTAACCACAACCCTGCATCAGCTCTGAAAAGCTTGAAGACCTCTCATCAGACCTCTCATCAAGGCCAACCAGAGAGGGGAAGTCCCTCCACCAGCTGCTGTATAGCAACACAACAGCCTAAACCTGCTGATGTCCAGCTAGTGATCTTTCTACCACACCAGGTTCCCCAGAGGGTATCTGCAGGAAACATCTGGGAAGGTGTTTTAACTTCAATTGCCTCTCTTCTTCTCTTTTCTTTTTTGGGAGGGGTGGGGGGCTGTACCATCTGGCATGTGGGAACTTAGTTCCCCAACAAGTGATTGAACCCATGGCTTCTGCATTGGAAGCACAGAGTCTTAACCACTGAACCACCAGGGAAGGTCTCAACTGCCGTTCTCGTTCCATTCTCTGCCTCTGAGCCTTCTTCACCACTGGGGCAATTCAGAAACGGTTTTCAATTGAGTCTAAATGGTGTGATGTGGACAGGGGCCCTCAGCATAGCTACCTTTGGCCTCATTAGCTTCAAAACATCTGCTAGGGCCTCTTTCTAATGCCTTTTGAGCTCCCCCCAGGGTGGAATGCACAGATGTGCTGCCTGGTTGGCAGGCCCAGGAAGGCATCGTGATGATAACACAGACTCGCTCGAAATGAACGCATCACTATATCCCCACAGTGATGATTTTTAGCTTGGAAAACAACTGCCTAATTAGTGTAATATCCATTACTGGAGACTAAGTTCATTGACCTGGAGTTCTCTTTTCCTGCTGCCAGACCACCTGGGGTATACAATGCTGAGAGAAGGCAGGATACCTATAATACACAGCTATGCCCCATTGGGCTGCAGGGAACTCTTCCCAAAATAATATAAGCAAGAGGCTTTCTGGCATGCCAGTGACCCAGACATACATGCCCAAGTCCACCTCTCTCAACTGGTTAATGTCAAGGTTGATATGTGTGGAGTGTGAGACAAAGGTCCCTGTGGAGGATTTCAAGGTGATAATGATTTATGGTGACCTGGGCCAATATTGACTTGAGACTTTTGTCCTTGGGACAGTCCAAGTAAAAAGCCAAGAAGTAAGTCAAGCAGGTCGATAAGGACACACTGAAAAGAACAAAGAATGAATGAATTTAAGAGTAAGTCAACTGACCAGTGAGCTAAGAATGATAGTCTATTTTGCTGAGTATGTCCTGTGGGCAGGTACTGAGCCGAGCACGTGGCATGGATCATCTCATTTAACATTCATGACAACTCTGTGACACTATCATTGTTCCCACTATACAAATGGAATTCTTTAGATTTCAGTTCCTGTTGTTTTCAGTAGCTCAGTTGTGTCCTACTCTTTGTGACCCCATGTCCTGAAGCACGCTGGGTTTCCCAGTCCTTCACTATCTCCCTAAGTTTGCTCAAACTCATGTCCGTTGAATTGGTGATGCCATCCAGTCATCTCATCCTCTGTCTCTCCCTTCTTCTCCTGCCCTCAATCTTTCCCAGCATCAGGGTCTTTTCTGGTGAGCCAGCTCTTCACATCAGGTAGCCAAAGTACTGGAGCTTCAGCTTCAGCATCAGTCCTTCCAATGAATATTCAGGGTTGACTTCATTTAGGATTGACTGTTTTGATCTCCTTGTAGTCCAAGGGACTCTCAAGAATCTTCTCTAGCACCACAGCTCGAAGGCATCAGTTCTTTGGCACTCAACCTTATTTATGGTCCAGCTCTCACATCCATACACGACTAATGGAAAAGCCATAGCTTTGGCTAGACGGACCTTTGTTGGCAAAGTGATGTCTCTGCTGTCTAGGTTTGTCATAGCCTTTCTTCCAAGGAGCAAGCACCTTTCAATTTCATGGCTGCAGTCACCATCCGCAGTGATTTTGTAGCCCAAGAAAGCCTTGCCTGAATTTCTTACCTGGCCTCTAGTCAATTTCAATTGAGGGAGGACCAGGATCCAGGTCAGTATCATTTCCATGCCAGGAATATGCAAAATCAGGTAGCTTCCAAGCTCCAGGCCACTTCATACCCTCTTTCAAAGCACAGAAATGAACTCCCTTCCCTCCATGATAAGAGCAAACTTAATCTTGAGATGCAAAAGAAATTCAGTCCTCTTTGAGGCAAGAGAGCACCCAACTTGGAACTCAAAGCCTGGGTGCTCACCCTGTTGGGACAAGGGAGGGGACAAATCCCTTTTCGCTCTTCCTTAAGTGTCCTGAACAACCAGAAAAGCCAGATACCAACTGATTTCTCGAACAGGCACTTGGCCACATTTATGAGGGTGGGGTGTTTGTTTGTTTGTTTGTTTTTTTGAACAACATATCATAACTAGAAATAGAATGGTTAAAACAACTGGAAATTGTCTCATTTTACATAAATTGTCTGCACTTTTTCTCAAGATCTGAGCTTTCAGAGAAGCTCATCAGAGTTTCCAGTGTTGACCCTCTGTAAGCCCAGCAACTGGGGGATTTGATTTAAACATCAGTCCCAGTGAAGGAAATCAAGGCTTCTTTGAAAAATGTCTAGTCCCCAGGCTGGGACAGGGAAAGTAAGAGACAGGTCTATAACCTCAAATTGTGTCTAAAAGTAAGCAGTGGTGGTGGTGAAAGTGTTAGCTGCTTAATTGTACCTGACTTTTTGCGACCCCATGGTCCCTGGGTCAGGAAGATCCCCTGGAGAAGGAAATGGCACACCCACTCCACTCTTCTTACCTGGAGAATTCCATGGACAGAGAAACCTGGCGGGCTCCAGTCCGTGGAGTCGCAAGAGTCAGACAGGACTGAACATTCACTCACTCACTCAAAACCCCAGGGTAATGGCATTTGGAGAAAAATTCTTTGGAAAGTAATTAGGATGAGATGAGGTTGTAAGGGTGAGATCTTCCTGTGGGATTAATGTCCTTGTAAGAAAGTATACCGGAAAGAACTCACTCTCTCTTTCACAGAAGAGAGCAGCCATCTATAAACCAGAAAGTGGGTCCTTTCCAGGCACAGAATATGTTGGCACCTTAATCTTGGACCTTTAGAGTTGTGAGAAAAAAGATCTGCTGTTTATAAGCCACCCAGTCCGTGGCATTTTGTTATAGCATCCCAAAACAGCTGAGACACCAACTAACGAGTATTCTACAACAACAACAACAAAAAACCAATATCTAGAAAAACAAAGATGAACGAATGAACCACTCCAAACTAAAGGAGACGAAAAAGTAACAAAGATTAAATGCAATGCGTAATCCCCAAATTGGGTCTTAGATTATAATAAAAGTGACCATAATGGGCATTATGGGACAATTGGTAAATTTTGAATAAGTCAAAGAGATTAAATAATAGTATTATATCAATGTTATCTGAGTTTGGTCATTGTATTGTAAGATGAATATTCTTGTTCTTAAAAAATACACAATAACTATAAGTAAAAATGCATGGAATCTGCAACTTCATTCTCAAATGGTTCAGAAAAAAATAATTAATTTGAATATTTGTGCATAGAAAAGAATGATAGCAAAGTGTTAGTAATTGGTGAATCTGGGTGAAGCGAGTATGGGGAGCTTTATTGTGACTTTGAAATTACATATCAAAATATGTATTTGAAATTACATATCAAAATAAAGTCCAAAGTTAACTATACTCATTTACTACCTCCAATATGGAAGGGAAAAAAAGGCAAAATTCAAACAGTAGGATTTCCACACCTCAGTAGCTAACTAGGTCCACTTTTCTATTGGATTCACACAGCTATGAGAATCCTGCAATTGGTGATGGGGAGTTTCCTCAAGTCATTTATTGTAGTTGGAGGCAATGCTGAAGATGACAGTGTTAGTCACTCAGCTGTGTCTGACTCTTTGTTACCCCATGGGCTATAGCCCAGGAGGCTCCTCTGTCCATGGAATTCCCCACACTGGAGTGGGTAGCCATTCCCTTCTCCCTCGGAAATTCCTCACCCAGGGATTGAACCAGGGTCTCTTGCATTGCAGGTGAATTCTTTACCATCTGAGCCAAAGTTCCCAGTGCTCTTATCTCCAACCACCCTCAGTCCAAGAATCGCACCTTGAGTTCCTCTACGTCAAGGCTCTTTCAGCTGCAAATAACAGAAACTCAGTGCAAACTGGCTTAGCAGAAAAGGTTGATTGGCTCATTTAGCTGCAAGTTCTAGGGCTCCAGAGTGCCCTGGTAGGAGTCCAGGAGGTGTTGCCATAAGTCTGAGACTTCTGCTCACAGGAAGGCTCTCCTTTCACAGGAGCAAGATGCTACCAGCAAATCCAGGCTTGCCTTCTGCCACTTTCATAGTCTCAAGGGAGAGGACATCTCTTTTTCCTTGGTAGTTCCAGAGGGTATGTTTGCTTGATTCTCATTAAAATAGTGGTAAAGAACCAACCTGCCAATGCAGGAGACACAAGAGACTCGGGTTAGATCCCTGGGTCGGGAAGATTCCCTGAAGGAGGAAATGGCAACCCCCTCCAGTATTCTTGCCTGTAGAATCCTATGGACAGAGGAGCCTGGTGGGCTACAGTCCACAGGGTCTCAAAGAGTTGGACATGACTGAAGCAACTTAGCACAGCATACTGGAATGAATTGCCATTCCCTCCTCCAGAGGATCTTCCCAACCCAGGGATCGAATCCATGTCTATTATATTGTAGGTAGATTCTTTACCAGCTGAGCCACAAGGGAAGCCCAAAAGTACTGGAGTGGGTAGCCTATCTCTTCTTCAGCAGATCTTCCTGACCCAGGAATCAAACCAGAGTCTCCTGCATTGCAGGCAGATTCTTTACCAACTGAGCTATCAGGGAGCCTACCTGAGAAGATCGCCCTCATATCTTACCTCCCCTGCTGGATCATGAAGGATGCTCCTTGGGAAGCTATATGTCCTTGGCAATCTAATTTCTGTTGGTGCAGGTACGAGGCTTCATGATTCCCTTGAGAGCTGAGCAGCTCAGGCTTTTATTTTCCCAAGATTGGAGTTTCTCTAGAAATTCAGTGACATTACAATCTCATTAAGATTCTAGTCAACTCAATAGCAAAAAAACACCCAAAACAACAACAAAACAATCTGATTTTAAAATGGTCAGAAGATCTGAACTGACATTTTTCCAAAGAAGGTATACAGATGGCCAACAGGTACATGGAAAGGTGCTCACTAATCACCAGGGAAGTGCAAATCAAAACCACCATGCGCTATCACCTCACATTTGTTAGTATGGTTGTTATTAAAAAAGATAAGAAATAACAAGCATTGGCAAGAATGTAGAGAAGAAGGAATCCTCATGTATTATTGGTGGGAATGTAATTGGTACAGCTACTATAAAAAACTGTTTAAGGTGGTTCTTCAAAAAATTAAAACTAGAACAATTATATGGCTCTGCGATTCCACTTTGGGTATATATCTAAAGAAAATGAGAATACTTACTCGAAAAAATATGTGCATCCATATGCTGCCTCTTGAGAAATCTATATGCAGGTCAGGAAGCAGCAGTTAGAACTGGACATGGAACAACAGATTGGTTCCAAATAGGAAAAGGAGTACGTAAAGGCTGTATATTGTCAACCTGCTTATTTAACTTATATGCAGAGTACATCATGAGAAATGCTGGACTGGAAGAAACACAAGCTGGAATCAAGATTGCTGGGAGAAATATCAATCATATGCAGATGACACCACTCTTATGGCAGAAAGTGAAGAGGAACTAAAGGGCCTCTTGATGAAAGAGGAGAGTGAAAAAGTTGGCTTACAGCTCAACATTCAGAAAATGAAGATCATGGCATCCAGCCCCATCACTTCATGGGAAATAGATGGGGAAACAGTGGAAACAGTGGCTGACTTTATTTTGGGGGGCTCCAAAATCACTGCAGATGGTGACTGCAGCCATAAAATTAAAAGACGCTTGCTCCTTGGAAGAAAAATTATGACCAACCTAGATAGCATATTCAAAATCAGAGACATTATTTTGCCGACTAAAGTCTGTCTAGTCAAGGCTATGGTTTTTCCTGTGGTCATGTATGGATGTAAGAGTTGGACTGTGAAGAAGGCTGAGTGCCGAAGAATTGATGCTTTTGAACTGTGGTGTTGGAGAAGACTCTTAAGAGTCCTTTGGAGATCCAACCAGTCTATTCTGAAGGAGATCAGCCTTGGGATTTCTTTGGAAGGAATGATGCTAAACCTGAAACTCCAGTACGTTGGCCACCTCATGCGAAGAGTTGACTCATTGGAAAAGACTCTGATGCTGGGAGGGATTGGGGGCAGGAGGAGAAGGGGACAACAGAGGATGAGATGGCTGGATGGCATAATGGACTCGATGGACGTGAGTCTGAGTGAACTCTGGGAGTTGGTGATGGACAGGGAGGCCTGGCGTGCTGCGATTCTTGGGGTCACAAAGAGTCAGACACGACTGAGCGACTGAACTGAACTGATGCTTACTGCACCATTATTTACAACAGCTGAGGCACAGAAACAACCTAAATGTCCATCGATGGATAAAAAGATAAGGAAAATGTGGTATACATATGAATCTTTTCATTTATTAAAAAAAAGAAGGACCATTTGTCTTTTTCAATAACATGAATGGACCTTGAGGTCACTATGTTAAGTGACATAAGTCAGACTGAGAAAGACAAATACCATATGATCTCACTTATATGTGAAATCTAAAAAACAAAACAAAAACAAACCCTCCAAACTCAATTTGAAGAACAAAGTGTTGGTTGGCAGAAGTGAAGGGGCTCAATAGGTACAAACTTATAAAATAAATAACTCACGATAATGTAATGTACAGCATGTGACTATGGTTAATAATACTGTATTTTATACTTGAAAGTTGTTAAGAGACTAGAGCTTAAGTGTTATCACAAGAAAAACAGTTCCATAGCAATATATGGTGACTGATATTAACTAGTATTGTGTCAATCCTTTTGCAATATATAAATATCAAAATCATTATCCTGTATACCTGAAACTGCATACCTGAATATAGTCAATTATATCATAATTTTAAAATATCCTATTTGTTTCAGCACAACTTTTTGGACCAGCATCCAGAGCTAGAACTCTGCCTGAAGCGGGGTGGGGTTGGGGAGGTCCTTATATGGAGGCCATGGCTTGGAGAAATTCTACAGATTAGAAACAAGCCCCCCTGCATGCTCAGTAAACCCCATTCTAGCCAGGTAACCTTGCCAACAGAGCCTAGGCAGATAGGTGTGCTCACCAGCTCTGTACCATGGCTGAATCCCAGGGCTATCTTCTTATCCCAGACAAGGCTCATCCTTGTCAGTGGCAGCAGAGGACACAAAGATGGTACTTGGGAGGGGTCAGGAGGAGGGTAGGTGTCATCCTTTTTTGGATTCCTACATGGTTTGCTCTGCTTCTTTCCCCCAGATGAACTTCCTTTGGAGGCAGATCTGGTTTTTCTAATCCTCTAGTAGCCATGTATGGATGTGAGAGTTGGATCATTCAGAAGGTTGAAAACCGAAGAATTCATGCTTTTGAACTGTGGTGCTGGAGAAAACTCTTGAGAGTCCCTTGGACTGCAAGGAGATCAAACCAGTCAATTCTAAAGGAAATCAACCCTGAATATTCACTGGAAGGACTGATTCTGAAGTGGCAGCTCCAATATTTTGACAACCTGATAAGAAGAACCGACTCCTTGGAAAAGACCCTGATGCTGGGAAAGATTGAAGGCAGGAGGAGAAGCGGGTAACAGAGGATGAGATGGTTGGATGGCATCACTGACTCAATGTACATAAGTCTGAGCAAACTCCAGGAGATAGTGAAGGACAGGGAAGCCTGACTTGCTGCAGTCCATGGGGTCACAAAAAGTCGGACACAACTGAGTGACTGAACAATAACAACAATGAGCGGGGAGCTCACCTGACTCAGTCAACTTGGATTAATGACCACAGGCAGAAAAAACCTCTTTTGTGTGCCAAGTCACTTCAGTTGTGTGCGCTTCTTTGTGACCCTACAGACTGTAGCCTGCCAGACTCCTCTGTCCTAGGGATTCTCCAGGCAAGAATACTGGAGTGGGTAGCCATACTCTCCTCCAGGGGATCTTCCCAACCCAGGGATCAAACCCACATCTCTTAGGTCGCTTACATTGGGAGGCGTGTTCTTTACCACTAGCGCCACCTGGGAAGCCACAAACCTCTTTTAGGGAAATCAGATTTTATTCTCACTAATCATTTGAATGTGCTAGTTCATAGAGTTCATCTCTTTGTTGTAAGAACTTACTGAAATCCACAAGAAGGAGCCAATATGCTCTAGTATCCTTTTCTCCTAAAATCCAGCACCGGCAGGCACATGGCCCCAGCCCCAAGACAGGCAAGTGGCTCTCAGCCAGTCGGTCATGGGGCTGCCAGCTTCCCTCCTTATTCCACGCCATTCCCCATTTAGTTGATCCCTCGTTTTTGGCTCCGTCACAACATCTCGCTTCTGGTGCCAATTTCAATATTGAGTCAGATATTTCAGTTTCAGGAGGTATAACTCCAGTTTGTTTTCTCCAGGGACTGAAAAGTCTGGAGGTAGATGTGCCTTCAGGCACCCCTGGATCCAGGTGCTCGAATGATGATGCCGGGAGCTTTCTCTCTGCGTCTCTCAGCTCTGCTTTCTCTAAGGGTTGGCTTCAGCAGGAAGATGGCTACTCGCAACTGCAGAGTCACATTCTACCAGTTTAGTGACCCCTCTCAAAAGACAGCTTCTCTTTCCAGTTAAAATTCCAAGAATAACGCTCCCTGAGCCAACTTGGGATTCTGTGTCCTCCTCTGAACCAAATTCCTTCATAGTGGGAAGTAGGAACAGCTCCAGCTGAGTCACATGGATAGAGCTGAGACTAGGGGTTGTCCAAGGACACCTGGACACTGTCTCCAGAGGAAGGAGAAGGGGTGATGGCAAGGGACAGAGAACCCACATGCACTGTAAGTTTCCAGACTTAAAAGCAGCTATTCCAGAGGGAAAAAAAAAAACAAAAACAAAAACAAAGAAAAAAGGAATGGACAGTTCTGAGACACCTACTGTGTGTCTTTCATCTGCTGATTTTTCCTACATAGATTTTGAACACCTGTTATTATAAATAATAGCTAATCCTTGTTACGAGTCTTGAATTTAATGTTTTTTATTGGAGTGTAATTGCTTTACAAGGCTGTGTTAATTTCTGCTATACAACAAAATGAATCAGCTGTAATGTACACGTATATCCCCTCCCCTTTGAGCCTCCCTCTCACCCCTCATCCCTCCCCTCTAACATCTAATTCTTGTATAACATCTGTTGTTTTCCAGGATTCACCCTTAAATCGTTAAAATCTCACAATTCTAGAAGGTAAGTACTGTAATTATATCACCATTTTATGAAACTGAAGCAGAGAGCTAACGCTTTAGTTAGTGATAAAGCTGGGTATCTGGATTAATTTCCTAAGGGTGCTAGTACAAAGAACCCCAAACTGGGTAGCTTAAAACAGCAGAAATTTGTTCTGCGAGTTCTAGAAGCTGAAAGTCTGACACCAAGGTGTCAGGAGGGCCCTGCTCCCTTGAGACTCTGGAGAGAGCAGTTGGGAGAGGAAGCTGAAGAAGCTGGTGGGGGCAGAAGTGGGAGGGGCCACACTCTTGTCTCCAGCGTCACCAGGAGCCGTGGGAACACAAGGGTGGGGTCCCAATGTAGTGGCCAAAACTGATTGACTGTTCACTCTCCTGTGAAGTCGGTGATAGTAAGATTTCACCTTCCAGTACAGGGCACCCGGGTTCTATCCCTGGTTGGGAGCTAAGATGCCACATGCCTCTAGGCCAAAAAACCAAAACATAAAACAGAAGCAGTATTGTGACAAAGTCAAAAAGACTTTAAAAATAGTCCACATCAAAAAAAAAAAATCTTAAATAAAAAAAGACAAAGAACCAAGAGTTGTACGTGTTTGTTGGTCTCATGGATAAACGGTTCAGTTCAGTTCAGTCACTCAGTCCTATCCAGCTCTTTATGACTCCATGGACTGCAGCACACCAGGCTTCCCTGTCCATCACAATCTCCTGGAGTTTGCTCAAACTCATGTTCATAGAGTTGGTGATGTCATCCAACCATCTCATCCTCAGTTGCCCCCTTCTCCTTCTGCCCTCAGTCTTTCCCAGCATCAGGGTCTTTGCCAGTGGGTCTGCTCTATCAGGTGGCCAATGTATTGGAGCCTCAGCTTCAGTATCACTCCTTCCAATGAATATTCAGGGTTGATTTCCTCTAGGACTGACTGGTTTGATCTCCTTGCAGTCCAAGGGACTCTCAAGAGGCTTCTCCAGCACCATGCTGAAAGCAACAATCCTTCGGTGCTCGCTCGGCCTTCTTTACGGTCCAGTTCTCACATCTGTGATTTTGGATGTGATACTGATTTTTCTATGATACCCAGTATCACAGAACTTTGACTATATGAACCTTTGTCCCTAGGAAGTCCCCTAGGGACCCTTGTACTCCTGGGACTTGGGATATGAGGCAGTGACAGGGGACAGATCACCAGGCCAGACGCTGAGTTCAAGTCCCGCCCTTCCACTCATTAGCTCTTGACTCGAGGGACGTTGCGTGTCTCTGAACAGGGACTCTGACATGCAGACCCACGGCCCTGGCAGGGCTGCTATTGAAAGCGGCCAAGAGGTGGGTACAAAAGGACTTGGGAAATCAGCGTGCGGGACAACCAGAGCCACCTGGCGACCACAGGATGACTATCATCAGCGTCATCGTTACTGCAGTTGTTACAGGCAGATCAGTGGGCATGGCTGACCTGGGCAGGCAGAGCTGGAGGAGGAAGGCTCTCCCTGCCTCACAGCCCTGCCGCCCTCCCCAGCAGACCTCCACAGGAAACACCCCCGACTGTTCCCTCCTGATGCAATCAGTGCTTTAATTAAAATGAGTTCATCAGACTCTGGAGGAGCAGCCAACAAAAGAACCAAAAACAGCAATTACCTTCTGGGGACCGTGCCTGGACCCTTGGAAGTTTCCTGTGAAGAGAAGCAAGTGTGGGTGGCAGTGGAAGCGTTCAGCTGGGTGTCTGGGGAGAGGGACGTGCTTTTCTCTCCGTGTATGAGGGATGTAGGCAGGTGTGCGTGGGTTTCTGGGGGTGGGGGGAACATGGGATTTCTGAGGCTGAGCCATCCACACCCCAGCTCCCTGTCAAGGTCCCTGGTCTGACCAGGGGGGAGCAGGCTGTTATCTGCTCCAGATCATGAAACGCCTCTCTGCTTTTCTGCTTGGGAAACAGAGAATGATTTAAAACTGTTCCCTGGCTGACACACTTTGTCTCTTTTTCTGCCTGTGTGTGTGTGTTAGTCACTCAGTCGTGCCCTGCTCTTTGCGACCCGATAGACTGTAGCCCTCCAGGCTCCTCTATCCATGCGATTCTCCAGGCAAGAATACTGGAGTGAGTTTCTATGCCCTCCTCCAGGGGATCTTCCCAACCCAGGGATGGAACCTGGGTCTCCCGCACTGCAGACAGATTCTTCACTGAGCCACTAGGGAAGCCCCCTTTTCTGCCTGCCTTCCTCAAACCAGCCCATCCCTGAAGGCCACAAAGCTGGCCCAGATCCCTCCAGCCTCCTACACTCCACCCCAGTATCACAGGTGAGCTTTTTGCTCTGAACTGTCTGCCAGTGCCATTTAAGAAAAATAGAATGCAACCCACAAACAACATTTAAAAGGCCACAATGCAAGCAACTTAAATATTTCTAGTAGCACACACACACACACACACACACACACACAAAATCCACAAGAAACAGGTGAAATAGATTTTAATAATATGGCCCAATGTATTTGTGTGCAAAGTCGCTTCAGTCGTTTCTGACTCTTTGTGATCCTATGGACTATGTGGCCCTCTGGGGATTCTCCAGGCAAGAATACTGGAGTGGGTTGCCATGCTCTCCTCCACAGGATCTTCCCAACCCAGGGATTGAACCCTTATCTCTTATGTCTCCTGCATTGCCAGGTGAGTTCTTCACCACTAGCACCACCTGGGAAGCCCCAGTATAGCATAAATCAGCCACAATATTGTCATTTCAGCATGTAATCAATATAAAAATCATTACTTTTTTTTAATACTAAGTCCCCCAAATCCTGTATTTTATACTTATAGCTCAATTCATATTTTAAATGTTTAGCAGCCACATGTGGTCAGTAGATACCATATTAGATAGTGCAAGTCTGTACTGAGTTCCACTGGATGATGGTCTTGTCTCCATTTACAGACTTGGTACATTTCCCTCCCATGGAACGATGGCCCAGTGAGGCTGTAGTTCACCCCTCCAGGGAGCCTTGCATACACCTGGCTACTGGCAGGAACTTAGGAATTGTTTTGGAGTGAGTGAATGAATTTAGGAAGGTCTCTCTGCCTTTGTATTAAGAAGTGATACTAGGGGAATGCCCTGGCTGTCCAGTAGTTACAACTGGCACTTTCACAGCTGTGACCCCTGGTTTAATCTCTGATCGGGAACAAAAATTCTGCAAGCCACAGGGCAAGGCAAAAAATAAATAAATAAATAAATAAATAAAACCAGAAGTGATGCTAGGAGAGTGCTGCTAGTGAGTCTCTAGCTCTCTGGAAGTAGCAATGGCCCAGGAATCTAGCTCCAGGCTTTTCTTCCATGCTGTAGGAGCCCCTGGCAGCTGAGCTTCTGGTATCTGGCCATCACTCATTTTATATATCAGCCCTGATGTATATGCATGGGCAAAGGAAAGCCGATAAGAGGATACGGGGAGACACTTTACTTCGTACCTCCTCCTCCTAAATTTCATCCATTCATTTATTAGCGCATTAGTTTTTTCATTTGGGAAACATTCCCAAAGCACTTTATTTAAGCCAGGCAATTGCTAGGTGCTGGTGCATTTCGTGGATAAGTAAGAAACCATTCTTCCTCTCTCTCCTTCTCTGTAATCCCCTGGAGTACTTGTTCTAGCAGAACATGTATTTAACTAGAATAAACGTAAACAAACATGAACTCTCTGTGTCAAACCAACACTCTCCCCTCTCCCCATGGACTTGAATTAACTTTCCTTCCCTCCTTCCATGGACAGCACAGCCATCTGCAGATTCAGCACTAGGCACTCCTTCCATGGTCTCGGTCAGTACCCCACTTTTAGAGAGGAGAAAACTCTGGCTCAGAGGAACCTGGCAGCTATAGTCCATGGGGTTGCAGGAGTTGGACCCCACTTAGTGACTGTGCCACCGCCATCCGGTGGTGCCAGTGGTAAAGAGCCTGCCTGCCAATGCAGGAGACTCAAGAGACCTGGTTTCAACCCCTGGGTCGGGAAGATCCCTGGAGAAGGGCAAGGCAATCTGCTCCAGCATTCTTGCCTGGCGGGCTACATTCCATAGGGTTGCAAAGAGTGGGACATGACTGAAGTAACTTCACGCACATGAAACAGGTAACTAATGAGAACCTACTGTCCAGCACAGGGAGCCTGCCTCGATGCTCTGTGGTGAATTAAATGGGAAGAAAATCCAAACAAAGAGGAGATATATGTAAACGTATAGCTGAATCACTCTGCAGTACAGCAGAAACATAGCATTGTAAAGCATCGATACTCTAATAAACATTTTCTAAATAATTAAAATAAAGAAGTGGGTCCTGGGCCATCTTGACCCCTGTGAAGTGCTGTAAATAATTGATCAGGTGGCTTACTGAGAAGCTCATGAATTCTTAAACCGTTTGTAAAGGCCTCCTGGGAAAAATGGCATCTGGGTCTCCTGGCCCCCTACCCTCTCCATTTGGGTCCCAGATGAAGTAAAATGACAGGGTCAGTTTCCCTGCTGTGGCCTTCAAGTCGAGAGTCTTTTAAGGAAACGGAATGTTCCTCCCCCACAAAATCCCAAGTTCTCTGTGCTCATGAATTACGCATTCAGTACTTGGCAGAATAGCAGTCAGGAGACTATCCCTGGAACCAAAATCCTCTAAGAGTTCTGTGCAAAGACTCACCCCCTAGCGTTGTCCCCATGCCAAGCTGCCAGGACCAAGAGCAGGCAGGTGGCCTGAGGCTCAGGACTCTCAGAGCCCATGGTAGACGGCCTCTCCCAGCAAGCTGTTGTTGTTCAGCTGCTAAATCGTCTCCAGCTCTTTGCAACATGTACTGCAGCACGCCAGGCTCCTCTGTTCTTCACTGTCTCCTGAAGCTTGCTCAGACTCATGTCCATTGAGCTGCTGATGCCATCCAACCATCTCATCCTCTGACGACTCCCTTCTCCTTCTGCTCTCAATCTTTCCCAGCATCAAGGTCTTTTTCAGTGACTCAGCTCTTCATATCAGGTGGCCAAAGAATTGGAGTTTCTGCTTCAGCATCAGTCCTTCCAATGAATATTTAGGGCTGATTTCCTTTAGGATTAGGTAGTTTGATCTCCTTGCTGTCCAAGGGACTCTCAAGAGTCCTCTCCAACACCACAGATAGAAAGCATCAATTCTGTAGTGCTCAGCCTTCTTTAAGGTTCAACTTTCTCATCTGTACATGACTACTGGAAAAGCCATAGCTTTGACTATAGGGACCTTTGTCGGCAAAGTGATGTCTCAGCTTTCAGCTGTACAGGTTTGTCATAGCATTTCTTCCAAGGAGCAAGTGTCTTTTAATTTTGTGACTGCAGCCACCATCCGCAGTGATTTGGGGGCCCAAGAAAATAAAATCTATCACTGTTTCCACTTTTCCCCCATCTATCTGCCATGAACTGATGCAAATAAATGCATTCAAAAAGGGAGAGATGCTATAGAAAAAAATAAAAGCTGTATTCATTTTAAGGATGGGTTACTTAAGGTTGGAAAGACTTCCCAGAGGAGGTGATTTTTGAAATGAAACCGGAACCATCAAAAGAAAGATTTGGAGAAAAAGAGTTCCAAGCAGAAGGAATAGCAAAGACTATGCCCCTCCGGGAAATGTGTTTGTTGCTGAGACAGAAATAATTCCCCCATCTATCTGCCATGAACTGATGCAAATAAATGCATTCAAAAAGGGAGAGATGCTATAGAAAAAAATAAAAGCTGTATTCATTTTAAGGATGGGTTACTTAAGGTTGGAAAGACTTCCCAGAGGAGGTGATTTTTGAAATGAAACCGGAACCATCAAAAGAAAGATTTGGAGAAAAAGAGTTCCAAGCAGAAGGAATAGCAAAGACTATGCCCCTCCGGGAAATGTGTTTGTTGCTGAGACAGAAATAATAATAACTTTTAAAAAAGGCCTGTGTGGCCAGAGCACAGTGAAAAAGAGGGTTGGTGGGTTGAGAGTGAAGCACAAAGAAGAGAGGACTGAAGGACAACTCCTGCATGTACTAGGAGGCCTTTAGGGGAATTAGCAAAGGCACTCCTTCCTTGGGACAGACGCGGCCTCTAACCCAAGCACAGGATTCCACAAGGGGAACACGGCTGGGTTTTAACCCCACCTGCCTCTCTGCTTGGCACTCTTGTGCAGTGTGCAACATGCAGAACAGTACATGGAGGACCTGGGTAGAGCCAGTACCTGCTTGTGATGGAGCCTAGTGGAAATCAGAGCTCAGTGCTGGCTAGGTTAAATCTGAGATGCTAGCCATCCAGGGGCTTCCCTGGTAGCTCAGCTTGTAAAGAATCTGCCTGCAATGCAGGAGAACCTGGTTCAGTTCCTGAGTCAGGAAGATCTGCTGGAGAAGGGATAGGCTATCCAATCCAGTATTCTTGGGCTTCCCTGTGGCTCAGCTGGTAAAGAATCCACCTGCAATGCAGGAGACCCAGGGGTTCAATCCCTGGGTTGGGAAGATCCCCTGGAGAAGGAAGAGGCTACCCACTCCAGTATTCTGGCTTGGAGAATTCCATGGATAAAGGACCGGGCACGCTACAGTCCATGGGATTGCAGAGTTGGACACAACTGTGCAACTAACTTTCAACTTTCAGAGGTTGCTGAACAGACAGTTGGATGGGCCCATTTGGCACTCAGGACAGAAGTCTGGGAGTTCGCACTGGATCATCACATGCCTGGATGCAGCCGCCCAGGGAGAGCTATAGCATGATATTTCTAATGTGCAGACCTACCTGTGAGATGCTTAATCAGTGGATGAGGCCAGCAAACTGCCTAGGAATTAAAATTTAAGGAGATCCACTCAAGGTGCCACAAGTACAAAGCTGGCACCTGAGAGTACATGCCACCTTAAATTTTGTGTCTTCTTTCATCTAATCCTGATCTGGGGTAATTCAACAGAGAAAGGATAGTTGGTGGTGCTGGCACAAATGAAAATTCATTTGGGAACGAAATAAAAAAGAACCTCAACCTTTATTTCACACCATACGTAAAAACAAAAAAATAGATCATAGACCTAAACACAAAAGCTTTCTAACTATAAAACCTTTGCAGGGAGGGGGGGGGCGGAAATGGGGAAAATCTTCATGACCTTGAGATAGGCAAAGATTTCTTAAATAGGACACAAAAAGCATAAACCATAATTGAGAAAAAAAAAAAGACCAAGTGGATTTGATCAAAACTCAGAACTTTTCTTTGAAAAACATCATTAAGAAAATTTAACAAATCACAGGCTGGGAGAAACCATGTGTAGTACATATATCTGACATAGGACTTGTACACGAAATACACAAGGGACTCTTGCAATTCAGCAGTAAAAAGACTCAGTGGACATGAGTGTGAGCAAACTCCCAGAGACTGTGAAAG